>MU271338.1:0-57704 GCA_021432655.1 Atractiella rhizophila
CGCGTTGCAAGATGGATGAAGGATAGTATTTGGAGTGTACCTTTGCGTCAGACTTTGCGTAAATGCATGCAATGGGAACGTCGAAAGTGTAAGCCACATTCAATAAACGCACAATGCGTCAACCATTCGATTTCCTTACTTCGCTACAGTGCTGATAGATCCCTTCTAAGAGATTTCCTAGGGGGTTTATTTCACGCAGAACTGCCGGCCTTTGTAGTCAAGATTTTGGCAACAGATTGCCTTTTTTCATCATCTACTTCATCAATAGGTTTTCTGCCCGTGCTTCCTATCTTACTATGGCCACGAATTCCAGCTCGTATGGCTTACCCTTGCCGTATTTCTCGACCAGCACGTGGTCGACACCTTCCTTCAACTTCTCACCCAGTTCCCTTTTCTGTTCGTCCGTCCAAAGGATTTGATGATATTGATTATTTTGGTGTTTTGTACGCGTGGCTCCAAGTTGGCTAAGAACATTGCGCACAAATGTGACTTATTCGACGTGAAGCGTGCTCATTTAGTGCAACAATTCTAGCATCCCCATGGTTGACAGAACCATAAGTGCTCTTATTTCGTCAGTCTGAAGCTTGGACCATTCAATTGCACGCGAATCGCAGCCTGTGAATTTGTGAAAGGAAAGAAGAAGGATAATTTATCATCTGCGCATACACAGGGAGGTGTGGCGTCTCTCTGTCTGTCTATGGTCTGCTTTCGCGACAGTCAACACCTTGGTCTGATAATCAATCCTCAAAAGGCAAGCGTCACACGAGAGGCTTCTCCATATCGTGCTTCAAGCCCTTATCTTACACTGCGTTATGAGAGTCATCGCATTGGCAAAGTGCCTTTTTCCTGAGAGAACGGAATCTGACACTGTTGTGAGATGCTGTGCTGTCCGCTTATTGAGTCCACGAATGTCTAGGTATGATGTTTCTTGGATGCCTTTCCTTCTGCTCGAATGTTAATCATAAAGACGATTGTATTTATTGTCAGACTGCATGTGTTCAACCTATTACCTCCCGCCTGTGTTTCCCGCTCTTGCTCCTTAGTCTCCTTCCACGCTGATCAACGCACTCCCCAGTGGCAAAATTCACAGGTGCAAGCGTAGCCAGCCGGTTCGGACTGCATCCCATCCTGCGAGCAGGAATCGGTATGACCGACGGTTGGTCGTCCTTATCTTCCTTTCCCTCTCCTCCTCACCTTGGCCCGCAACGAGACAGGCATCCTCTCCTCTTCCCTAATCCTACAGTTCTGCGTCTCGGTCTGTTCAGGAATGAGAATACGCTTGATCCAGTAGAATAGTAAACTCCCAAAGACGGTGGTTGTAGATGAAGTCTTTGTACGTCCCTCCCCTTTTCGCTTCCTTGCCTTTTATCTCTTATTCTTATTGGCATGGTGTGAGATGCAGATCCTAGGTCCATTATCGCTACTAGTCGCACAGCAATCGCAGCCGTCCACATGCTTGTGCGTTACCGTCCTATCTCACACTATATACCTTATCATGACGCGGTGACGAAAGAGCAAGATTGGGTACACCCGTAGAGAACATCAAGCTCCGCCGGCTCGTTCCCAGGCCTTCAAAAGATCATGCGAGCCTTTCCCCAACTGGAGATCTGGACTGCAGCCATCCATCAAGAAGTGCGTCCTTCCCCCTTCCATGTCTCCATGCCCCATCCCTGAAAACCTTTTATTGAGGTTGAATTGGGGTAGTGCAGCTTACGAAAGAAGGTATGATCTCCCCTGGACTAGGCGCAGCCATGCGCAGTCATGATTCTTCATCCTCCCTTTCGGCTTTCGGCTTTCAGCTTTGTCTGAGATGAAGCCGCCAGCAGAAGCACTGGCGAGGCAGATGGCGAAGCGGCTGTGTTCTTAGGTTCGCTGTGTTGTAATTTATTCTTCTCTTCGCCACGGTTTTTTTCATGACTGGAGACTTGCAAAAATCCACGGCAAGTCTGGGCAGAGGCATGCACCTGTTATCACTACACACTGGCAGTTCACGTTCAAGTTGCTTCCAAGCTGTGCTATAGTAGGTTTTTGAGTTTTTTATGGGGTGGGTATGATCGATCATTCAACCAAACTTGATCTTCCTTCTGAGAGGTGAAGGCTAGTAAAAAGTAGATCGCGGGGTAGTGAAACGCTTAAGCGGAAGTCCAGGAAAAGCTCTAAAGCGTAACAATTAAGAGGAGGGACATTTATCAGCAAAAGAAGTCGTCATTGTGAGAACACTCCTATTTCTGAGACTGTTACACGATATCAATACGCCCAGTTAGAGAAATCATACAATCATGTCGGTTCGTTACATTCTTCGAACCATGGGCTCAGATGAGACCCAATCACAACCATCACAATCCTTGCCGCGTCGCAGTCGGCGGGGCTGTATAAATTTCGGGATATCTGGACGGGTACGGATATCCCCCATAGCCCTCGCGGGACTGCTGGTATTCGAAGGCTGGCGTCACGCTCAGCTGGTGCCTATTCGTCATATCGGTGACCTGCAATGCGTTCACCTGTCCCATCGTGAAAGGTTGGAAGAATTGCTCCTGATCCCCCTTTTCGTACGAATGCAAAACATCCGAAGTTTGATAAAGTGTCGATGACCTATCGCTAATGGGTACGCCTATGGGAGAAGAGATGGACTCTCTGTTTGGCGGTTCGCTCGGTGGCGTTCTAGAACGTTTGTAGCGACGGCGTAGGCAGAACGCGAGAAGGAGGATGAGGATGAGTGCCACAGCCCCACCAACCGCGCATCCCACGATCAAACCCACAGAGTGGTGGGAAGGATAATCGGTGGCGGTGTAGCTTCCCCCACTGTTGGGGGCCGTTCCGTCCGTGCCAGGAAGGCCAGAACCGGCTAGAGAGCCAGAGTTGACTTGTTTAGCCTGCGCAAAACCGACAGAATGCGCTTTGTTGGCGTCAAAAGAGTAGGCGGTGTACCAGTTCTTCAGGAAGCCGGCACCAAGAATGGCCATGGGCGTACCATCGGTGTCTTGAGCCTGTCACCCACGCAGGGACAAAAAGGATTAGTGAATAAAATAGACAACGAAGGCGGGAGACATACGTCCGTGCTGTAAACGAAAAAGCTACACGAGTCGCTATTGTTATTGTAGAAGAGATCAAGAGGAGCTATGTCTACTTAACCATGTAAACACCGTTCCCAAGAAGCAATGGGAAGACGAAAACCTACCGTATACATGACCCAAAATTTGGAATCCCAGCCGCATCGTCGCCATGTTTGCACAGGTCGTAGTAATCTGGTATGCAGGTCCCCCATCTCCGACAGTCTGGATCTGGGCCCCAATCTCCTGCGCGTAGGCTTGGATGACAGACAGTGGGAGAGCCAGGTCATATCCCGCAGCAAGGAGAGCCCTACACTTCGTTCCGTCAATCGTTCGACCTCTGTAGGTCAAACCAGCGGTATCCACAGCCCAATACGAATCGCTCGCCACTGGGACCCACTTCAAATCTCCTCTGTAATGCTCAACGTTACTGCAACCGATACAGATTTCTCCGCCATCCGAATTGCTCTCATCGAAGTTACCGCTCGAGTCGGTGTTGAGGATTGTGTTCTGGATCGTATAATCCCGTTCGAAGAATATCGAAAAGTAGTTGTGATCGAGCGTCCCTCCGTTTCCAGCGACGAGATTCTCCATGAACGTACGTTGGTTGTTCCGTGCTTGCGCGAACCCAAGCCCAATGATTCCATCCGCCACCTGCCACTCAAAACTTAGCGTTGTGTGGTTGGCAAGGCCGAAGCCACTATCAGGGATGGTGAATCCAGCGATGGTGAGTGTATCTTGGGCTACGAATCCGTCGGATGTGTACCCTTTCAGGTTTTAGGAAATGCATCAGAAAGGGGAAAGGTGGAAATTCAGCGGACACACCTCCACCATAGCTTATGTTCCTAAATGCAGACGAATTAGACTGACTGGATGAAGGTGAAGGTTGAGCAGACGAACCAAGGGATTTGGGAACCGACAAAAGTGAAAGAAGCTGACGGTTGGAATTTACGATGGGCAGTGGTCTATACAATATGCCAAACTTGTGTGTCCTCCACCGTAGGAGCAAAAAGCAAACGTACGTTAGCAGTCAGGTCATCTAGGAATTCATCAGCTCCTTAGAGAACCATGGGTCTAACTGAACTCACAAACCCACAGATCAGATGATACAGCTTCCCGCACTTGAGTACGCTTTTATCGTGTAAGAAGGCACGTACTGTCAACCTGTAGGCAAGGCATGGGATCAGCGCCTCTTCAAGGTTTCTCAAGATGCGGGAGAAACTCAAACCTGGACAAGAAGACTTTGAGGTGGTGTACCAAGCTCCACCGTTGCAGCGTAAATTCCGTCCAGTGGAGGGCCTGTTTGCAATCATTAAAGGCTGTGATGCATGAAAAACGATCTTTGACATACCATTGACTAAAGGCGCCGTCTCGGAAGCTCTCTTCCACGCTCTCTTCTCCTCCTGCCCAGCCTTGATACTCACCGAGTTCTTCAACTTTCTGGTCAATGAAATAGTATTGAGAGCAGAAGCCGCCTCCAACCCTGCGAGTAGGCACAAGAAGTGCTTCATGACGAAAAACCAATATCCAAGGAGTTGGTGATGTGCCGTTGACGCGTTACTGGTTGCTGGTGGCTTCCATTGTCGCAGACAGAGCTTTTAAAGGTTTCTGCGTGTTCCACGAACAAAAAGGCGATTATGCCAAGTTAAATATTGGATTGGATTGGATGGCACCTGTAAGTTGAAATGAATCTGAAGTAGCTGGGTGTATGGATGTTTTCCTCTACCCCCACATAACCCAAGTTCCCATCCTCCAAGAGAAGCTACCGAAGCCTTTAATCTTAAAACAACAAACTCAGCGAAGGCGGGGATCCCGCATAAACCCGGCCGATGGGTTTTGAAGGTTGCTTGAACCTCGAACTGTTCGAATCAAGATCACATTCCGATTCGTTGAATTCACTGTTTCCCGCAGAGAGAAAGAAAGGAGGCTAAAGTCGAACCTGAAATCGACGCCGTACTGCAAGGAATGCTAACGGCGATGCTTTGAACGCCTTGAACATGAGAGGGAATATCGTAACGTCCTTTAAATTATCGTTGCATGATCCGAAGAATTGGCTTGACATGCAGTTGTCTAGAGTCTCTAGCTTGGCATCCCTCCACTCCCAGGTTTAGAGAATCATGCACATAGATCAATATGAGGCTCCTACGGCTACGTGCGGAGAAGGCTTCGACATGGCGATTCCAAGCAGGCGGGATTTCCTATTTGGAAATTTGGAAAGCGGTGTAGAAACTAATTTGAACATTGCAAGCTAACAAACTCCAGTTTTCTACACCAAAAAGCCGCAAGCTGTTGCCCTTTGCCTCTCCTTTGCATACGGCGCATACGTTAAAGGTGCAAGGTAGGTTATTGGCCTAATGGGAGGTTAAGTCTTTCAATGACGACCCATTCGAGATTGCGATAATCACAGTACGGCGACGCATCGAGGTTATGACCTGTGTTTAGCTCCTGGTTTTTTGGGCCTAAAGGTAAAACAAGCACATTTGCTCAACTAGCTGGTGTGCTATCCAAAACGTGCTTGCTTCTTATGCACCATAGCTTTCGATGTGTTCTCACAGGAATTATTTATTCTGTGCAGAAAGAGACAAATAACATTCCTAAATTCTCAAATCCAGTTTGCCAATTGTTTTCCCAATGTCTTGCATAGAATTTTCCAGCGCTCAAGCCCGTACGATGTCCAATGCTTGTTGCGTATGCGAGTCAGTTCTCTCAGAAAAAACAGGCGATAATGCGATCAGAATTTCTTTGGTAGACTTGATGTCTGTTCGAGAGGCGTCGCTATGGTGGTGCATAGGTCTATACAGTCCATCTTAATTTGCAGTTGGTTTCCTTCCAGTACAAATGACAGCGACAAAGTTGAGCTCGAATGGCGAGTCACTCCCGTGCCACTCGACTAGCACTTGCTCAAGGGCTTCCTTCAGCTTTTCTTTCAATTCTTTCTTCTGTTCTTCAGACCAAGCCATGGTCATCAAAGCATCGGTTGCTCATATGCAAATGTGTGAGCGCTGTCCACCTTGAACTTGCACGGGTAGAGTTCGACTTGGACGTCTTCGAGAGATAGAGGCGGCGACTGTACAATTTGGGATGTATTCAGATGAATACCGGTCCCCGGTCCTGACCGAAAGCCTGGTGGGGTCTTGAATTGCTGGTGGCCCGGGAGACGAGATATTGCTTCGTTCGCTGGTGGAAACCTGTCAAGCCGTCCATAATCCGGATAGGCTTAATTGAAAAGTAACGAGAACGCACCACCCAAGGCTATTCCAGGTTGTGAAGCCAATGACTCCTCCTGGCTTTGTCACTCGTATTGCCTCTAAAACTCAAGTCAGTCAATCAACATACATTGATTTGAGGTTGCAGACCTTGTATTGCTTTCACAGGTTCCGGAACCATCATGAAGCAGAAGTTGGTCAGTGCGTGAGAAAAGGTGTTGGAAGGAAGTTTGAGATCCTGCCAGATTGTTAGCGAGGAAGAATCAGAAGTACTAGGAGATGGCACACCATTGCGTCAGCAACCTTCGTCGATACATTGTTCCAGCCCTCCTCTTTGATTCTCCCGTCAAGGATGTGAAGCATTGCCTGGCTGATGTCGGTTGCAGTGATTTCGACATTTTCGAAGTGCTTTTCATTCTTGATTAGCGCAGTGATGACTCCAGTCCCACATGCATTGTCCAAAATGTTGAGCCCTTCGAAAGGCAGAGGCTGGGAGAAAACGCCGCTTTTCTCCAGAAGGCGCCTTCCGGGAATCGAAGTGCCTCGCTCAAACTCGCGATATTGCAGAGCAATTTCAGAATTATGAAACTGGTCTGAAAACTTTTGCATGATGGTAAGCTTTTCCAACTGGTGTGATTGAAATCTCACGCCGTGTCGTGGGAAGGATGACGGTTCTCTCCATCCTTTTATGGAAATGTCATGCACAGGCCGCATAACTCGGCTAGGACCAACACCAGATGGCATGTTCTTTCTGTTGTACAGTGTCACCATTGAACATTCATTCCCTGCCATCCTGAAGCTAGTGGCGACGAGCTGACTTGAATGTCCAGGATATCGAGAAGTCTATCCGTACAAATTGAGCTTATCCGTCAAGAGGCTCTGTCAATAAAGGGCTGGGATCAGTAGAAACGCAGCAAGGGACAGCGAAACTGCAGTGCTCGCGTCAACAAACTCTCATTTTAGGATGGCAGTCTGTTAATTTTCAACCTATTATCCCGAATGAACTCCTCATTGCAAGCTCAGATGATCGAACACAGCATAGAAGCCATATGCAGAAGCCACCTTATTGAGGCTGATGCTGATGATGAAGGTGTGAGTTGGGTTGGATCCAACAGAGATATCGCAACTGATAAAAGATCTCAGAATAGAGATCCACTGACGGCCTGCTCCTCAAATTTGAGTACGCTTCATTGAGAGTTTTGTTGGATGTTGACCATACTACGAAGGTAGTCGTAAGGAGAGAAAGGCATTTCGAGCTAGACGTTTTCCTAGAAGAAATATACAATGCGTTGCTCGAACCCCCATTATTGTGAGTGACTATAGAGTTGGGCAACTGGTCTGAAAGCTGCTGGATACTTTCCAAAGAGAGCCGCTAACTTGGCTCAAACAGACCAGCAAGGAATTGCACTTTTCAGGTTTGTTACCACCATCTTTGGTAACTTACAAGCTGAATATGAATGTAGGGCAGGTTGAGGGTCTAGATATGACCACTCTGGACGAGCATCACATTATTCCCTAGTTCTGGCTGCGATTGAGTATGTAATCTTTGCACTTTGAAGCTTCTGCAAGCAGCTACTAAGAAACCTCCCTGTCAGAGTCAGAGGATGCAGTGTATAGTTGATCCATGCCAGCCAGTTTTGACAATGGCGTGTTCGGGTACTATTCCGTTTCGTGACTGTTTTCTGGAAGAAATGAAGGCAGCATTCATTGAAGCATTAGACGCTAGATGTTACGTGCTTCCTCAATTATCACTCCAAGGAGAGTGTGGTCTATGTTCACTGGCTGATCCGCAAAAGACTTCCAAACTTCGGTATTTTTTACTTTCGACTTTGACGAAGGCAACACATCAACTTGTGGGCAGAAAAAAACGGGTCGGCGTACCCAATTTGTTGTTAAGTACTTCGCTACTTCGCGATACACATCCGGATAAGTCTTTGAAAACTTGGAGTTTAGTTCATAGACGGCACTGTAATTGCCAAGCTCGGTTTTGATTCTTTCCAGTGCTTCTGACTTTAGTTTCTCCAGACGATAACCTGCTCATTCGTACACCACGTCAAGGGTCAATCTCATACGATGCGAAGGAAGATCTACGGTCAGCAAGTTTGTAAATGGATTTCGGTGAAGCGACATCCGTCTTTTCCAGTCGATAGACCCAAGGAGCGTCCGAACCGTCCCCTCCATGCGGAGGGTGGAGTCGCTCAGCCTTCAAATTTGAGGAGAGAGGGCCAAAATGAATTGTTCCCGAAAGTATATAACGTAGCATGGCTTTATACGTGGTATACGAAGCACCCCGCACGTTTACGACTGAGACTGGGCGTTCCGTCTTGCGTGGTTTCTCCGTAAATAGGTTAGCCGTCAAGAAGCCGCCAGTGATGCTTGAGAGTACTTACATAAAGCTTTCTGTATAGTCGGTCTCGCTCCTCGTCCGAATCTGTCTCTTCCGAATCTGCATCTTCGGAAGGCTTCGTTTCCGTATCCTTTATAGCGGATTTCGCTTCAGGTCCAGCATCCGTGATCACCTTTGAAGTTGAAGACTCTGCCATATCTGATTCAAACACTAGGTGCCCGTGATAAGTTGCTCAAACACAAGCCAAATTTGAACTCACTTTCTTCAAAATAATCACAGAAGTGACTTAAGATCTTCTTCTGAGAATAAATCTCCAACACCGTTTCATTCTCTTTTGCAGGAAAGCGAAATACGACGTCTGCGAAGTCGGCATCATCAAACGAAAGCATCAACCACTTCACATGGGCAGATAGTTCGACATGCTGAGGGCTTGAAGTTGCCGGTTTCGTGTCATGGGTAACATGGATTTCCAGAATAAGCAGATCCTGGTGTTTGAATTAGATCCTAAAGTTGTAATATTGAGGTTGCCACATACACTGTTTGCAGTATCTTCGTGATCGAACCATGTACGATCTGGCACAGTCTCTTTTCCCCATGAAAGGCATCCGGGTCTGAAATTTTGGTCCATTGAGTAAGTGTCCCAAGTTTCAGCCTTGGTGCTTGTGTGTACCTAGACATGAAGTTACTATTTGATGCTCCGTGGGCACGAAGGGAGATTGCCTTGATACTGAAGGTTGCATTTTTTGGAAGTCCTGTCTTTGCACTGTTCAAATAGACCTCGACAGCTCCATTCTTCTTGATCTGAAAGTCGACCTGTAGGTGAGGAATCAAAGGGGGATTCCGGTCAAAATGACTTCACCACATACTTTCCATTGGCCATTACCAAACCAAGGTGAGGCTGTCTCCGTTGGACGATCTTTGAAGAGCTGTTTCACTCCAGTGAGCGTCCAGGTGAAGTTGAACTGAATCATCATTATTCAACAGCACCTCAAAGAGAGAAGCGGCGATAGTGCGCACCGTCTGAGTCTCCTTATTCTCGCTGGTACTCACGTCCGATGACATTCTTGACAGTCTTTCGATTGACAGTCAAGCGCTTTGCAACTGGCAACTGTGGGATTAATTGCTTCTGGTGGCGTTGGGATGGTAGATTAAACCTGAAGCTCCAGCGGAGGCCGGAGATGATTAAATGACAGGATTTGGTGCAAGTCATAGAGCTTAAAACCTTGCAGTGAGCAGCAGACCTGTGTGATAGGTGTCAGAACGTGGAAGAAAGTCCGCCATCAGGCAAGTCACAGCACCGACAACACGACAACATTAAGACCGTCACGGTGACTGCCCCCACCCTCCGAAAGCTGGTGAAGAGGGGTTACCCAGGTGGAAAGTTAGGGTTATGGAGCACAAGGTCCTTCATTATGAGTGATAAAATATTAAACACAAACTGGAAAGACAACACTGGAATATCTTCAGGACTCTCAAATCTATTTTTTCTTCGGTGCTTCCTCCTCATAAGGAGTCTCATCCCACACTGGCTTTGGCTGCGTCTTCTCCCATGCTTTCGTCCAATTGCTTGCATCGTCTTCTTTATCACCTTCCTTCCGTGCGTACTTGAGGAGTGCCTCCCTCGGGTCTTCATCACGCATCGAATCCCTCACCAAACCACGCACAATATGCTGGGTCGCACTCGCTCCCACGCTTCCACCCTTTCCTGGCCCAACAACAGGTGGTTCAGGCCTCCTGGACTTGACAGGATCCATACGTTCTTTCTCCCTCTTCCGCTTGCTGCTCGCACTCCATCTGAGCAGACGAAGCGACCGACCCGATGTCCTTACTATCACCCATTCTAAACATCAAAGATCCATGATGCTTCTCGGGTATCCTTGGGACATTTCCGCTGTCCATTCTTGTTCTTGCTACCTTGCTTATTTATGCACTATGGGATGGGAGGTCAGTCACGGGACGACTTCTCAAATGATGGACCTCATCTTCGACATGGCACGAGAAGCACTGACCGCTACCGACCAGACCTTTGCGAGATTACCGTCTACTGGAAAATCCTGTGCTATCATCCTCGCTCGACTTTGCTTTACTTCCTCTTCCTTCGGAGCCCGAGTGCCACCTTCTTGCATTGGCTGTTGCAATCGACATCTGGACCCTCCGTTGAAGGCAGCCTTTTAGTGCCCCTTCCTTCGGTGTATGCAGATTGGCTACAGTGAGCCTTCTTTCTCATTACCCGACATGGACCAAGAGGTGTGGTGTAGGCTCTATCAATTCGCTGCTCGGGTGTCAATGCTAGAACACGAACTGCAATACTTTCGAAACTCCCTCGCTACGACAGAGCAAATGAACAGAGCAATCCAAAGAGGCAGGACTATCCTTCAACGCATGATTTCGTTCAAGGAGCAACTGGATGGTGGCAATGATTTTTGCCAGTCGTATTGCACCACTAGCGTCCCAACCATTTTCGTGAACCTTACCGCTGACCTGCTCAACCTCAGGTACAAATCTGTTTTTGTGATTCTCTCATCATTTACCTTGGCCGAATTATCCACTGTCGACCCGAAAGTCGTTACAGCTCCGAAATCGTAACGACTGCAGCAACAATCGCTCAATCAGGCGAAGACCCGTCATATCATATATTCCCTTGGTGTTTGCTTCGGCAGGGTTGGAAGCTTCCAAGCCACAAGATGTATGTCCTCTCTAACCAGAAACACTGCGATGATAATTGTAAACTAAAGTATCGCTGGATATCTGCGTGTTTTGATCGCATGGCTTC
Source organism: Atractiella rhizophila (assembly GCA_021432655.1). NCBI lineage: Eukaryota > Fungi > Basidiomycota > Atractiellomycetes > Atractiellales > Hoehnelomycetaceae > Atractiella > Atractiella rhizophila. The sequence continues at coordinate 11,377 of MU271338.1, forward strand.
CGCTGGTTGGATTTCGTCAAAAGCAAAGCTGCTTATGGAAAAATACGTGAGGAAGAAGCAAAATTAGGACGAACTCAGCCGCCAGAAACCATTTACAATCGCAGCATTTGATTGCTTTCTGATTATGATAACGATTTGATAAAGGTATGCACACGTTGGTCAAAAGCAATTCAAGTTAGATCAGTGTTGTATCAAGTTCTTTGTCAATTTGACCATTAGCTGTGAAGTCTCTAGATGTGCAAGTAGTTCGGTGACAAGGAATGATGAGTATGATTGCTAGTAGAATCGGGATGCGAACAAGGTGAACCTGGCTACTTTGCATCAGGCTTTGCTGGTGCATAGACTCCGAAGACTGGATCAGTCGTCCATATAATCTGATCCGTAGTCATCTTTGCCGATCCATCCTTAATCCCTCGAGGCGACCAGTTTGTGTCGATCAGTTTTAACTCCGACGGACTCCGCCTTTGGCGACAGTTCACGGCAAACTGGTCACGCCGAGGGTTTTGCGAAAGCGGCCGGAGGCCGCAAGCGAAAAATGGTTTTGCGCTTGAATTTTGAGAAAATTTGCTGCCAAAAAGAAGGTCAAAACTGGTCGACGAGTTTTATCGCCGACCAACTCCGACCCCTTGGGCGACGAGTCTGCCCAGTTTTCGACCAGTTTTCGACCAGTTTTAACCCCGACGGTCTCCGACCACTTGGGCGACGGGTCTGCTCCTATACTGGTGATCACACGGTTTAAAGGGGTTTGGTTTGGAGCAGCTGAAGCATTAGTTGTTGGAGGAACTAGACCAGTCGGTTTGGGTTTTCGCGCCGACAACTGTCCAAGAAGCATTTGCAACCTGAAATCATCGATATGAGCACGACCACATGCAGATGTGAGTGGAAAGAATGACTAACCTTTTGGGCAGCCGTGGCTGCACATAAGCACGCTGACGCGGATTAAGTTGATTTGCGGTAGCCGCAGCCTGAGCCTGCTGAGCAGCTATCCTCTTTTTCTTCGTTCTTCCTGCAGGATTTCCATCAGACCCTTCGTCCGCTGTGGTCTAGAACCCGTCGGCTTGACCCAGCCCGCACCTCCTTTCGCATCACCGCCTGACTCCCAAACGCTCAATAACGGTAAGGACTCCGCTTCCTTTGCTGATGCAGCACGCTCAGCAGCCAATTGCTCCGCATGCGCGTGCGCTTGAGACTGTAACACCTGAGCCTGCCTCTCCGCTGCTTTGATCGCTTCGGCTACCTTCGATTCAGCTTCCTGATTTGTTTTAACGAAGGAGCGGTTCGGTCTTCCTCCTTTACCCATGGCGCAGGTTTAGTAATAGCTGCAGCTAGCGCGGCTCGAGGTTGTTCGTGGAAGAAGGTAGTGCTTGAAGCCTGGGCGCTGCCGGAAGATTTGACTGCTTGGAACTGGGCTGGAGTGACGACGGATACCTTTCCAGACGTAACTTGGGACGGTACAAGCTCAGGAATTGAGTCTGAAGGCGGTGGCGGGTCCGCAACTGGATTTGAGTGTGTCTTCATGACCACAGATTGCCACGGTCCTGATTCCTCTTCTGCTTCAAGGGGGGCATCGGAGCTGTGGACACTTGTTGAATCTCTTGTCTGGTCAGCGAGTGTTGCGCAACGGTGACGTCTGCTTGCTGTGGTGCAGGAGCACGTATCTGAGAGGGCATGATGGACTCGTCTTCCTGGGCGAAATGGTGGCGCTAAGATTGGAGTGACTGTTCAAATGCGACGGGGGAAGAGTTAAGCTCATCTAAACAGGGAATGTAAACTAGGGAATGGGGACTCGTGAATTACATCTGTACCAGTGCCAGCAAGAGGTGCAAGGCCCACACTCCCCTCTCTTTGATTCCGCTGCAAGTGAGGCAGGGGACCCAGAGGATCGAAACTCCCTTGAGCGGGAAGTACCTGGGACCACGGTCCAGGTGGGCTCGTCATAGGTGGTGTGGATTTTTTTTGGCCGTCAAACCCCATTCGGGGGAAGGGCAGCAGGGGAGTGTTGAGGGAATCGATCAAATAACCCTGGCGAGGTGGGACCCGTCACACCTTGCGTGTGTGTGGGATGAGAAACATGGGTTGAAGGGGATGTAGAAGCGAAAGAGTCTTTCATGGGAAGGCGCAATTGCAGATATTGTTGAGCATATTCGCGAAGAAGATTCTGGCGTTCTCGCTCGTGCGACTGACACGACGCCAAGGGCAGCGAGGAGATCAGCCTGCTGCCTCGAAGTGAGAGATTGCTGCTGGGTCCCATATACTCCCGCTCCGTTTAACCTCTGTTGCGCTTAGGCCGCCAAAAGCGACATCTCCAGTTCCTGTACATCCTGCTATCCGATTGACAGGCCCACACTTCCCCTCCTTATCGGCTCCAATCCTCCAGATCCCATCCATGGGTCTCCTTTCTGAAGCTCAGGAGAGAATGTTTCCCTGCCGGGCAAGGGGATAGACATACTACGGCCAGGGGGAGAGGTCGCCTGCCGCAGAAGAGCTTGGATCTCCTTTTGCTGTTGCTGTTGCACTTGCTGGGGTATCCCAAACGCGTGGTAACCGGCAAAGATAGAGGAAGATTGTTGTTGCGTTGTTGCAACTTCTCTAACAATAGATTTGACTGGCAATCCAACTCCGCTCCTCCTCGTCCTTCCATAACATTTCCACTGCGAGACATCTCATAAACCCCCTCTGCTACTCGCACTCCTCCTCTTCTAGTCATCGAAACTCCTTGGTCGAGCAATAGATCGCTACCTCGTCTCTCCCCTCCAACTCGCAAAGCCGCGCGCACATCCTCAATGGGAGCATTGTGCATCAGCATCATTTCTCGCCTAGCCCAGAAGTCCTCATCTGACGACCCGATCTGAACCGGCGGCACCAGCTTGAAAAAGGGTTCTTCGTCGGTTCCCACCCTCACAATAAAGTCCACAAGCTGCACAAAATCTGATCCTCTCCCAGTTGCTTCACCAGCAAATCGTCCGGAAAGTAAGAGCGCGAATACCAATCCTGCATCTGCGTTGCACTGAATGGTCCTTGCACTTGGCCCTTGGGATCGCGATACTCCCATTTCGCATTCATAGGATTCTGGGATGGGGCTCTTGGGGAGGAGAAAGCCGGGTGGAGCTTTGAGTTGAGAATGGGAGGGACCAAGCAGATCGCTCGATCTCCTGCTAGTACTCGGGACCGGTTTCTCTAGAACCTGATTGTGCCCCAGGAGTTGATCCATCTCTGCCTCCTCATCCGCTTCATTCAGCCATAAATTTCGGACGTCAGTTAGGGTGGGTTAGGTCCAAATCGGAAATCGCGTTCGGGGACAGAGGAAAGGAAGGTCGAGGCTTGGAATGTCGGCTGCTGTTGACCAGATAAGGCATCGGGTTGCGGGGCTGGAAGATACGAAGTAGAGAGCAGAGAGCAGAGGGTGGGAGAATGGGGACAATTGTTGTCGCGATTGGCTGGAAAGGGGAGGAGAAAAGGTAGAGGTGGGGAGAATGGTGGAAAGCAGAGGATCGGCTACAGGGGAGATAGCAGGCAGCTCGAGGTCTTCTTTCGCTGTTGCTACTTTGACACCCCAAGTTTCCTGTTGTTCATCTGGCGGCTTCGCTTGAACCGTCAACTCCCCTTGCTTATTCGTCTGCAAATCGTCCACCTGCTCTTCCCAGCTATTAGGCGGTTCTTCTGTTGCCTCAGCCGCTTTCTCAGCGCCAGTCTTCGTAGCGTCTCCATTGGCCCTCTCCTATACACGTCCGGAGCTAACAAACCCAACCCTTCCCTATCAGCCTCTCCCACCGTTTTTCTCCTCCACATCGCAGGTCCCCATGCATGCCCACTTCCTTCTTTTGCCTTCTGACTCCACTTGTTATCTACTCCCTCCTTCAAATTAGTCGCGTTTGCTGTGGGAAATGTGGGGCTCTCGTTCAGAATAGATTCGCGAATGTTGAAGGAGGAGGAGGTCATGCAGTTTAGGGAAGGAGGAGGTATCGTGCCAACGCCGGAGGCGGATGGCGTACGTTGAGGGAAGCGGGAGGATATTGTGTCTTGAAGGTCGCCAGTAATTCTAACCTAGCAAACTTGAAGGAGGAGTGTAACTAGCCACCACCGTCACTCTCCTCTGCTCCTCTGCTCCTCCCTAACTGAAACGTCCTACCTCCGACTCCGTGCCGTTCCCTCCAACACCTGCTATCACTCCTCCCAATGCAGGTTTATCTCAGTTCTACCCTGATTCTCGGTTCTACCCATATTCTGAGTTCTACCTAGTTCCAACGTCTCCATCAGATGCCCCGTCGCCCCTCTGGGCGTCGAATTGAGGAGAAAAGACATTTTACTGATGTTCCAACAATTTCACCACTCTTTTGGACAAGAGCCTTACTGGTAGACTTATATCGTTGAAATCACTGTAGCTTGGAAGTCAGGAGTGCACTGTACCTTTTTCCCTCTTTGTACTCGCACTTTTATGGGCAAATGAGTTTACATTTATGATAGGCTTTTCGATGGCGTCGATTCAATCGCTCCCTGTTGAGCTGCTACTCCAGATATTCGAAATACTTGCCACCCACTGGATCGAAGAACGACGAGATTACACACGCGATAGGCATCTGCCATCTGTCTGGTTAACTACGCGATCGAACAGCCAAATCCTACCTTGCTCGCTGGTGTGCAAACAATGGAGCGAGCTCTCCCTACCCTATGTCGATTGGTTGCTTAGACTTTCTACTGCGAATATGGACGGGATTCTTTCGTTCATACGCCACTCCCCCACGCGTCGAGCCAGCATTAAACATCTGTTCGTTAACTTTCCAAAATCGTCGCAAGAATCCGGAGACGTAAATTGGACGGCGCTTTGGGATGTTTTCAGCGAAGTCTTAACATCTGTGGGTGATCAGCTTCAAACCATGGATGTCATGCTGTGGTGGATGAAGCGTCCAGCACCAGAAGCTCGTATTCGATTGCCCTCGAATTTAAGACGTCTTTGGGTGCGAACGAGTAGCGGTATGACCAATCCAGTTCTTCAAGATTGGTTTACCGGTCTGGAAGAATGCAAATATTTGCGATACCTCCACTTACGAGATGTTTATGCATCGCTCTCCTCCCCAGCTCCGTTTGCACTCTACGAACTCACTATCAGCGCTATTCTGCCTCCAGAGCCGGCTTTTTTCTCGGCGTCAGCGAGGACTCTGAAATCTCTTGCAGCATTCCGATCAGCGAGCTTCGACAGCGAAACATATCTTCAATTCTGGCGCGCGTTCTTCCCACTCCTCTACCTCATCAAAGACACTCTGGAAGAGCTGGATATGAACGGGCGTTCCGACGACATCTGGTTGCGCTATGTTGGAGAAGATCAACTCGTCGCTCCGATCTTACCACGTTTAGTGACGCTTAAACTGTCCACAGACTTCTTAGGAAACCTAGTTGATTCTTTCCCAGACCTCCGCCTCTCATCGCGTTTGGTGAGATTGAAACTAAAAAACGTCCCAATCATGTCGACAACGCAGGATACGCAAGGTCGAGCGTTCCAATGTAACTTCCAGCATTTGCAGAGATTGACAATCCGTGGAAGTACCGAGGACTTATCGATTGGGATGGCACAAATTGTCTTTGATCCCATATTGCGTCCTCAGAGGCTCATGCGACTTGACACCAATGTAACAACATTCAAATCTTCAGAGGAACTCAAATCTTTCCTGCAGATGACACAACCCCGAATGCTCGACATCTCTGTTGAAAAGTCTTTCGAGGTCTTGGACTTTCTCCTCACATCAGGTCACACTATCCCTGACATCCAAGAGATGTCCATCGCGGGCAGATTCTCCAGTTCGTATTTTAGTTCCTCGTCATTCACAGAGGGTTCTTGTGCTGCCAAACGTCTCAACTTCGGGTTCTGTATTTCGTCAAGATTCGACAGTCAAGGATTCGAACCTCTGACCGCCTATCTTTCTGGCGTAGCCTGGACGGATCAGTTGGAAACACTGACTTTTGAAAATCTGGCCGCGCAACGTCCAACCGTTCTATTGGACGAAGGGCCTTGGTCAGACCATAAAACATTGACAGAACGACTTGGATCAAGATTCGTGCTCAAAGGACTAGGATTTTGTAGTTACGAAGAGGCGAGGAAAGAGGCAGTCTGAAGGACCATGGAGAATGATGATTCACTATAGATGTAGCATGTCCAATGAATACTGTATGTGCAACATTTGAACAATGTAACGACCTGTCTGATCCAAGAAACCGACAGCCGTAAGTCTTCCTCGTGCTGCAAACATTCTAGAGAAACTATCCCACTAGGCGCTTAAAGAAAAAACCACACTGATCACACTGATAACAATACAAACCGTTCATTAATTCGAATGGAACAAAGGAAAGAGACACAGAGAACAAACAGGGTAGACGATTGGCACATTTCGGGGAAGTTGGGTGAAGCGAGAGATCGTTTTATTGTGGTGCCCACTACCTGTCTTATCAGTTTTGACAAGCTTGACCGATTGCGAAGTGAAGCGAGCTTAGAAATGCACCGATACAAAGAGGAACTTGTTCCATGATCACAAGCTAACATTCAGCTAGTACTATCGCAACGAAATGCATGCAAGAGTACTGGAGGTGGTAGGCAAAAGCGGTGAGCAGACTTACCGCAATGACGCGAAGATTACATCAAGAGAAGGAGCCGGGACATTGCCAGGAAAGGGCTTCTCGGGGAATGTTACAGTGGTTTGGGTTGGAGATATTGCTTTGGTTTGTACTCACTTTATCGCAATTTCATTTTTCCTACAGCTACCTTCGCGACACTTCAATCCTGAACGCAGAGCATGTAGAGGGACAGTATGATGGTCAAAACGCTTCCTTGTGGCGTGAGCTATCACTCTCTCTCAAAGAAACCGTTGCTGTTTTCCTCGAAAGACGGTTAGCTGAACGGTTGTTTTAGGCTTGTTTCTTTGGGGTATCAAGTTAGGAGAGCAGTTCTACATTATCCTAGAGTGAAAACCGGACGGAGGAGTGGGGAGGACGAGGGATGGTGCCAGTGATGGACGATGGACTCGGCAAGCTTGGGGCTCAGTCATGTACGAGAACCTAAATGATGCCCACTTGACAAGGTACAAATAAATCGACAGAATCTGGAGGTTAGGTACCTCCAGGGCACGCACGACTGGGCCAGACACCACCAAATTAAGCTGATAACCTGCGATATAACTTCTACTAGTGGAATAGATGCCGTTAATACGCAGGAATCATTCTTGATCACGCTGCTCTCCAGCTTTGGGCGAAGTCTATCAAGGAAGAGAAGGAACGAGCTGGGGAGCCAGTCGAATGGAATGACTTCAGCTATGCCCTGCTCCCTTGGAATGAACTGCGATCGTTCCCAAAACCTTTGCAAATCAAACCCTTGGCGAAACCTCGAGGTTCACCTCTGGAGACGGGGCGCTACGTTAGCCCTTGCACCACCCCTTCGTTCAGCATGAACAACAGCCAATTTCAAAGTATGGAGTTCGATCAAGATAGTCTACCCAAGTGTAAACCGTCCAACAAGACAGCCCCGAAAGTTATTGAAATGCTTGACCGACGTGGTGAGTTCAATTCATTATCATATGGTAAGCAAAATTGACGAAGGTTCAGGTGTTCCACATCATGGCTTGAACACGGCTTATGTTTGGGATGTGGAATAAGAATTTATGTTCTCTCTTATAATTGACCAGATATTATTCCTTGATTCAATGAAATGGGAATGCTATATGTAGTCTGATATGCTGTGCGCTATGTTACACTCACATTGTATTTCGAAACGGCTAAGGATCAGTTAAATCCAAGACGTCACTGGCGACTTGGAAGCGCGAGAGAAACCTTCAAAAAGTGTCAACCGCCTTCGATTTCCTGGTTGCTTTCTAACTTAAGCTGAACTTGAAACACCCGCCTGCTCTTGATCTTGTCTCTCTGCAAATAGGAAGGCAATCTACCGATCTTAACCCGAAGGAGAGAGGTGGGACAGTTGACAAGACAAGTATGAAACCAACTATTCTGTTGAAGGAAAGGCATCACTGCTGCATTTGAGAGAGGAACTGCAATCTCCCCCTCCTGCGCTCTGCACTATTTACTGCACAAATTGTCACCGATTACAACCTAGATTCCTGGATAATACCTTTGAATTGTCGTTGAAAGTCACGGAACAGAAAGACGAGCCTCTAACCTGCCTATAGCATACGACCTATTATTTTGCCCCTTGATCTTCCTCCCTCTTCGTTTTGAACGACCACCTTTGATAAGCTTCTGAATAACCATACATTATCTCAACTGATTGAGATTCTTCAGTCAATTCTATCCCGAAGGTCTTGCTCTCGTGGCCTTCCAAGTCCGGATTTCGAGTCGCGAGCAGGAATTGGATGAAGTTAAGTTGGAATGCGCTTCGATTGCGAATGACAGATAGGAGACTAACGAAGGAAATTGCGAGCGTGACAATAAATCCAGCGAGATAAGCCAAGAGGAGCGTTCGTTGATTATACGCATAGCGGATGAAGGACGAGGTCTGGAAGCACTGCGTTGTTGTAGATTGATTGAGAACGAGGGAGAGGACGCTAACTATCCCAGAATCAGAACTGCATGTTGCTCATGAATATACCGACTACTGAGATTATTCATGAGCTCCGGGAGAGCAGCAGAGAGTCCTTCAAACGTGGGACGGGTTGTGGAGTTTGAATTATAGAAGCGAGAATCCGATGAAAACGTTATCAAAGTGTCGTTGCTGGCCAACACTTGCTCTTCATCAATATCACTCGAATTTCCATGCACCCAATGAAGGAAAACAGAGCCATCAAGCATTTGAAAGACGCTATCTGAGATCCCGATCATGTTTAGCATCCCCCAAGACACGAAGTTCTCTCCAATCCCTTGAATGGCGCCTACGACTTCGGAGTTGTTCAAAATACCTCTAGCAGCGTTGGCAGAAGCTATCGGTGCACCAATTTGAAGAGCAGTGGAGGTTATGGCGAGTGAATCGCCAGTTTGAATCACATGGATGGTATAATCGCCAACGTAGGGATTGCAAGTCAAGTTCCCGCTCATATCTTCTCCGAAGCGAATCTGAAGCTCATCGAGGGTCGCGCTGCGAAATGATTGGGCTGACCAGTAATAATCGGAAGACCCGACTTGATAGGTGTCTGAGTCTACGCCATGCCATGCTGATGCTGTACCGTTTGAGCATTGAAAAGCAGGTGCCTGAAAGCTCGTAGAAAATGTGCAGTTTGTGGATTGACAGTCTGCCTTCCAGTTTGCGAAAGGAGAGCCGGTAACGAGGACTCTGACGATTTCTTAGTTGGATAACTCGAGGAGGGGTTTGAACTCACCGTGAAGCGAGGCGTTTGATATCGCAGGTCCTAAGTAAACTTCCGCATGAAGTTCATCAGGAAAGCCAGGAACACTATAATAAGTGCTTTGGGTCTTTGCAATCTGCTGAAGGCTAGCAGGAACGGTGTATCCGGCCGCATTGGCCTGGTCGTCGAACTGGGCCAGAGAAACGGTTGGTACAGAACACATAACAATTTGAGAAGACTCTGTAAATGTTGTCGTAAGAGTCGCTGGGGTCACGATTCCCGACAAGCTGGCGAGGCGAAAGATGATCGAAATAGCGATGACCAATTTGGCAGTTCTCAGAAGAGTGAAGTTCAAAAACGACGTCGCTGAATCCTTCAGCTGAAACAGGTCGTTGACTTGGTCAATTGTCATCCACTTTCGCTTCACAGTGTCCCTTGTAGCTTCGCGTCATTCCTCCTCCTGGTAGAAAGTAAGACAACGAACCAACACAGCTGTCCAAAAGCAAGCGAGATCGCAGCTCCCGCAAAGTTTTGCCATAAGAAAGCTAGCACACTACCGATGCGAATCGACCATTCCTGCGAGACAGGGAAGTCGGTAGTGGCATGGCCATTGGCGTATGCGTAGAAGAAATGATGTCCCAGCGCCACGAGCACACAACCAAGCAGCCAGGAGGAGGAGAAGATGATCCACTTGAGCATCGGACGAGACTTGGTAGGACCTTGTGGTGCCCTGTAGGCGATCAAGTGGTTGACCATGACACCTTCGTCTGGGTGGTTGGTAGCAAGTGAGTCGTAAGGCATTGGACCAGCGGCTGTGGAGAGACAGAGAGGTTTTTAAGAGGGTTGTGAGAGGGCGATGCAAGTAACATTCGGGACAGCCACCTGGATTCAGAGAATTGGAATCTGGCCAAAGGTATATTCGATGTTGGCCCGTTCTTGTGAGATTTCCAAGCTGCAGGAAGAACGACCACCATCTTCAAGTTTAGCTTTCGCTTTATTTCTTAACTACTGTGGCCATGAGGTTTTTCCTCTTCTTCCTAGCTTATCTCGTACTCCTTGCTGGAGCTCAACCAAACCAAGGAACGATGGTCAGTCCCTATGAAGTAGATTGCGATTTCAGCTGTTGTTCCCAATTCTACCCAAATCCTTGTGAGTCTCGCCTTTTATTACGATGACCATGGAGCTGACATTGTCAGTGGTGGCATGTCAGACTGCTATCATCGTCGTGAACGGCACGGCACCGCCTTGTATGCACTATGAGTTCCTCTCCTTTCAACTCTTCTGAAGCATAGTGGCATAGTCTCCAATTTCGAACTGGACATAGTCAACGGCACAAGCTTAGAATGGCCCTATTCCTTCTTTCTCGATGGCCCAGGCTACTTCAATTGGACTGTGAGTCCCGTTCTTGCCCTCCCAATCACAAGACCTTGATACGGTGAATACCACCAGGTCATCGCTCCCCCAGGGTCCACCCTCGAGTTCACAGCATATGGCGCTGGAGGTCCTCACGGTGGGATCTGCACCAATACGCTCGAGGTCATATCGTTTGTCTTCTCTGTTCTTCCTGCGTACCAAGCCCATGAAAGATTTCGCAGGGGAGATGATCAGAGCTGCCTAAACCAACCTTTTTCGTACGTAGGACCGTCGAGTGGACCCTCGTACTCATTCACGAGGTATGTTGTGGTTCAATGTCGTCACTGTCGTTTTGAACAGAAAGTAGCATCTCAAAAGTGACCAGCGTATCAGTGTCGCTAAAGCCAACTTCTGTAGAAGCGGCAACAACTCCAGCATTCTCTCTTGTTCCAACAACGACAAGTGCGTCAGCGCCAACTACAAGTTCCAACGCAAAAACAATGATCGTTCCTTGGCTTTTGATTATGGGTGGAGTGGGAGCTTGGATGATAGCTTCACTTTAGACTGACATAAACTCTGATTGATCATAATCTTGCCCAATTAATCGTTGCAAGGCATCCGATTGAACGAAAAGGTTGTCCTTAAGTAGGGAGGACGCTGCAAGAAGGGTTGACCTCTCAAAGAGGCAACAAAGAAAGCGCATACACATCGTCTGTTTTGCCAGTATACAAATATCCGTCCTGGATGAGCTGTTCAACTTCCTGGCGAACACTCGAGAGAGAAAGATGTGGAAGGAGGTCAGAAGCTATTGTCCTCAAAGGGAAGCCAGCATCAGGAATAGTGTCATGCAGGGCTTCGAGCAACTCCATGATTTGTTTCTGGGTGGCGTTGCGACAGGAGGTGTGCGGGGAGTCAAAAGCAGCGATCGAAGGTACGACCCATAATTGTCTACTTCGAGAGGTCAGCTGGTGGCTCTTCTCATAGAACTTTGACCCAGGAGCTTGGTGCAGGTGCCACCATCGAGGGACGTGCTAGTGGCTCTCACATGTTCTTCTCGTCTTCCCGCTTCATCACAGAGGAGAGACATACCTCTTCCTGGCTTAAAACAGCCACCCATTCCAAGCATGAATAAGCTTCGTCGCTGAAATTATCTCCTTCCAGTCCCAGCCTGGCGAGAGCTCTTCTAAGCGCTTGAGTGCTTGTTCCCATCAGCAGCTGGTCCTCGAATCCGGCGTTCGTCGTGTAACGAAATGATAGTTGAAATAAGGCTCCACTTCATGAAAGCTGAGGTGCTCATGGAAAGATTTCATTCATGAGCTTAAGAGTTTGTAGGCTGATGTCGTGCTATTGGGGAAGTGCTGCAATTGCATCTTGGAGGATTTGAAACTTCTGAGTTGCTCGAGCGAGAGCAGAGATGTTGTGAGAGGCGACTGCGGGGCTCATGTTGTATTCTCAGCGACACGCGTTCCTCCACCAGCGACGAATCGGGATCCACCATCCATTCCTTCTTCGCCATCAATTTATCGTCCAGATCCTCCAACAATCGCGTTTCCACTGCAGTCTCGAGATTCCGACGAATGAAGGACATAACGGCCCCCTTCAGAGGCAGGAGATCGAAGGGATCAGCGTCAGCCAGAATCGAAACTGTGAGATGCGTACCTTAAGACAAAGGATTCCGCAGCGTTTCCTATTTCGGAAGCGGGAACCTTAAAGCAAAAACATCGAAATAAGCCTTTTTCGGCCCCCCTCCACTTTCCTCCTCTTAAATCCTTTCTGAGGAGTCAGCACTAATCTGAATCCGTGCCTTGGACGGCAGAGAATCCCTCCAATGGGAATGGGGGATTCTCTATGGCTTACTATGTATTTTTCGCTTTTTTCCTATTTTAGCTAATATTTCGCTTTGTTTACTTTGTTTACCTCATGTAACATACAAACCAAGTGAGTCCTGAGAGCCTATAAAAGGCCTCTCTCCTCCTCATTGAAACTCAGCTTTTTTCCACCTCTCCACTGCTTGATTTTGCACCTGACCGCAAAACTTAAGCCCGGAGTACCAGTAAGTTCCCTCAGTTCAATAGACTGTTGTAAAATAGAGTTGTGCCACGTGTTAAACACGCGTATACGAGACCGCGCAACGTTCTTGCAGAACCTTATAACTGTGAGGTTGCATGCACTTAAGCTCCTGCTTAAAGTTGAGCCTTAATCTCGCTATTAGCTTGAAGAGACATTAATTACTTAAACTCGCGTTTACCGCTTGAGCTTAATATTATCTTACATTGTTAGAAGGCCCAGCCTCACAGAAACGCAGTTGTGAGATTGAGAGAGAACCAAGCACCAATCCGCTTGCACCCTTGAAATTGTCGAGCAGCAACTTGTTAGCGATAGAGAGCATATCCAGTACACTGGACGGGGCGCATATCGGTGAGAGAAATACTGAAACAAACTCACAAAGCAACACCAGGCGTAAATGAAAACTAATCCGCGGTTACGCTGTAACAGAGTTCCAACGAGGTACCTCCTTGGAGGCGAGGTTGCGAAACGGCTCCTTCATTTCGAAAGAATCAAATGGGAGTCAGCTGAAGGTACATCCATTACAACCCGCGTGCTCCCGCGGAAAGCTACCAACTGTTCCTCCATCGTCCATCAAATCAACTGATCCCTCCGCCGTCCACGTCGCATTCCGAGTAATAGGTCGATCGAACCCGACTTACAGATACGGCTGGCGGATATCAAGAAGGTTAATGCAAAATGTCTACGAATCCCCTCCATCGACAATGGAGGCGTCTGTGCCTTCTCTTACCTTTACATGCTTGTGGGCACTTCGACCGGAGGATGGGTTGCTTTGATGGAAATTACACCACACAGTTCGAAAGATCGATGCTCGCCACCCTGGACGACGTGAGCCCTGTGGTGGTACATGAAAGCGAAACTTGTGGCGATGGCCGATGGCGGAGGAGGCGGAGACGACATTCGAGTGAAGTAAAAAATAAGGGCCGCGCTGTCTATGATATAAAGGTGCCATTTGTGAAGGTAGTCCTTTCTGTGAAGCATGCCTGTTGCAAAGAATGTAGCACAGCAGAGATATTTAACTGGTAGGATTGAGGGACCCTCCCAGGGTTGGAGCAGGCAACGTTTTAGCCCCTCAGAGGCAGGGTTCCCCAACGTCTCCAACGTTCAAACCGTAAAGCACCGTCAGGAGTATCCCAACAACAACACAGCCCCTCCCTCGAGACTCGCTCGTGAATGAGAGGCTGCATGGATGTGTGAGCCCTTCTGCTTCGTAAGCTGTTTTGACCCGCCGCAAAAGGGCTAGAGCAATATCAGATGATTTTCAAACTATCCTTGACTGGAAAAATCCTCCACCTGTCGCAAGTTGGAGCTCTGGGAAGCCGCACTACAGTCTGGGATGGCTACTTGAAGGAGAATTATACCGATCCCTCAGTATGGAGTTCTTTGACAAGCCGGATGGAAATGTTAGGTTGTTGCCACACCGTTGTGCTGGGAAGTGGAAGAAAGAGAACATGTTTGTTTCTCCTCCGTGGTCTATGCATGGCCCGCTCAGACAGGCTTGAGGTGCTGCAGGGAAGGCCCATTGGGAGGCTTTTACTTCCGCAAGGATGGTGTCTCGAAACCTGTGCTCACTATTGCGCTGAGCACCTCAAATAATTTGTTAAACAAAGCAATGGATGAAGCGTATGTCGAACAAGCGAAGAGAGTGTTTGGGATAAAGGAAGATCCGAAATGGTATTGGGTTGGTGGAAGACACTTCTAGTCCCTGAGTATACCTGATGTAGAGAGGAATAATCAATGTGGTCGACTCACGAATGTGATGCCATTCAAGTTATAGAAAACAGGTACATGAGTGGAACTGTCTAAATGAAGACAGAGTGATATGAGCACTGAAGTTGAGGCACCATCTTCTCCAGGCTCTTCTCCTAACCAACCGGGATGCGCTGTCACCATATATGGTATTGGTGTGGCAAGTCTGCAACGCCATGACTTCTTCGATCCACATGGTGGATGGATGAATGCCGATCACCGAAAATGTGCCATGGTCTGGGAGCGGCGAGAAAGTGTTCCCAAATGGACGGCGCGTAAACGCCAATTTTGTAGTGGAATGCGGACGGAGCACGTCGAACGTCGTGGTTAGGATTTCTCTGTTCTTCCTCCGGTTTTTGGGGATCAAATTCCCCTGCTTGAAGCCTCCCGCGGTTGATCCTACTTTTTATACTTCGTTCTTGCGGGGAAATAGCGAGAAGTAGCTGAAAAGTAGGTAGTTGTTTAGAGAGAGAATGTGACAATAAAGGAGATGACAGGTGGGATTCTTCCAAGAAGGCGTGACGTCGACGCGGTGCGAGAGGGAGAAACAGTTCATTGAAAGTATCATCGCACCTGCATCTCCTGCGTTCCAACTTCATTGCTCCATATCGTGATACTGGTGAGACTTCCGCCATGCAGTGTTGACAAATAGTTAGAAGGATTGTGGCATCCAGACAATCACGTACTATCCCCTACAAGGACTTTGTCAGCAATCAGTTCAAAAATTCCTTTGCTTGAGATGGACAACCCACCATGGCGAGCATTTTTCAGTTTTAAACGAGGAGATTTTTGTGCAAGTAGGCTTTAGAAATGATGGAGCCGATGAAGACTAGTCCGGACCATCCGATCGTTGGCTCTGCAGGGTGTACATTGTCTTTCGATGAAGTTCTGTTAGATCAACGTCGCCCGCACAAGAGGCCAGTGAGAACTTGGCATTCCCAAAGTAGGTTCTTGTGAGGCATTTCCAGCTCCAGAATTCCCAGCTGCTGGGATGAGGAGAACTTCATCCTGAGACACGTATGGAGTGGTTGAGAATAAGCATAGAACCTGATCCGCAACTTGCGCTCGAGCAGATTCCATTTTTTGTCTGTGGCTTCGAACGAACTTTGAATTGACCCAGATCTCGTTGGTCGTTTTCAATCCTTACGATCTTTACGAGAAGCGGCACCACAAGAGAAGTAATGCGAAATTTTTAGTCGTCCACATGTTGGCACCAACACCCCTCTGTAGGGACTGATTCTCTCAGCGACCTTTCGAAATGCCACCCATTGGAATGATAAAGTGCCTGACTTTATGCCGATGTTATCCAAGTCTTTGTGCTGGAGAGATGAGAAGGCTATTTTCTGGAAAGATCAGCGCAAGACAGCATGGTGAATAAATTAATACATCTCTCGGAGTCTGCTCTGACATGCTTTCCAGCGTCTTGATCTCGAAGGCATTGATGCGACAACTTCTACCCTTAAGTGCTCCGTCCGCCCCTTCGACTTCCCAACACATGTCGATCAGTCTTGGATCCCTGATGGTCTTGTTCGCGATTGGCGAGCGGAGAAAAAGTTGGAGGGGCACAAACAGCGTGGCACAACAGCATGGCACACTGGTCGCCTGCGCATCCAAATAGTTTTGCCCATCTTGGGCCTCGCTTTTTTGGTGACGGATAGTTCCGACAGACGGTAAAGTCGTGTGCCATCGTTGGCTGACAAAGTTCTTTAAGCTGAGACTGGTCAGGCTGCTGTCAATAGAGGGCTGTAGTCATTGTATTCGACTGAAGTGGAAGGAGGAGCTGTATGTCCTCCGCTCAACTGTCCACTTTTCAAGGCGCTGTTCAAATGCCGATTCCTCAGAGCACTAGAAGTGGGATCGTCCAGCGAAAGCTCCATGGAGCAACCCAACTGCTCGCCCTTCGCCCATTATGTACACCGCAGCGTAAAAGCTCGTTCCGCGATTCCCTATGTGGCCGCTCGCACTTCGCCACTTCGCTTTGTTCACCTTGGTTCCTCGAAACTCTAACGAGGTATAAAGTGTGGCGGCAGACGTCTGTTTTACGCTCCTTCATTTACCAGCCTCTTTTCGCTCTACCATCCCTGGATCTATCCTTTTAGCCAGCAAATGGCCAACTCAACCCTCTCTCCAAAAGAGCAGAAAGATCTTTTTTGTCAGGAACAGGCAAAGCTCAAGCCTTGGAACCAGCCTGGTTATGATGCACACGG
This sequence comes from Atractiella rhizophila, assembly GCA_021432655.1. NCBI lineage: Eukaryota > Fungi > Basidiomycota > Atractiellomycetes > Atractiellales > Hoehnelomycetaceae > Atractiella > Atractiella rhizophila. The sequence goes on from MU271338.1 coordinate 28,028, forward strand.
AGACGAATGCGGGCAATATGGATATGTCCCATCTATCTACCTCGGCATCGGTTTCACTGCGGCTTTGTTCGTCATGGTCTTACTCCTCGGTTAGTAACGAAAAGCACTGATTTGGGTATATTTAGCGGTATCCTAACCCTTCTGCATACTGGTTTTGTGTTCTACTCAAGGCGATGGAGCTTGTTTACCATTACGGTTGGAGGAATAAGTCGGTCTCCTTTATGTTAGCGGCAGAGAACACTCTGACACTGACTGAATAGTTGAGATCGTCGGATGGGTATCCCGTGTTCTGTCGAACAATAATCCTTACAGTGACGGCCCTTTCATCGCTCAGGTCCGTTCATGCTTTCCCACCTGTTGTCATCCTTCTTGATAAGAGCTCCCTACATAGACGACGACACTGATCATTGGCCCGACCCTTTTCAGCGCAGCTCTCTACCTCCTTTTCGGTGTCATCATCGTCCAGCTGGGAGAGCATTACTCCTTGCTTAAGCCGAAACTTTACGGCCTTATCTTTATTGGCGCAGATTTCATTTCCCTAGTTCTTCAAGGAGCAGGAGGAGGTATTGCTGCGACAGCGGATGACAGCGACACTTCAAAAATGGGTCTGTTGCCCTCCCTTTCTCCCTTCGGGCTCAGTTGACACGGTACACAGGAACCAACATCATGGAGGGTGGGATTGTCTTCCAACTCGTTGCTACCATAGTCTTCGGATTCCTTGCTCTCTCCTTTAGGCGGAAGGCGAAGAAAGATGACGGGTTACCCGCTCGTCGAACACCACTCTGGTATCTCGAAGTTGCGCTTGCAGTAGGAACGGGAGCAATCATTGTTCGTGGGATCTACCGAACTGTGGAGCTTGCACAAGGATGGGATGGGTACAGCTTCACTCCGTTCGTAGGTGGACCTTAACTGAGGACGTTGCATTGGTGCAGATACTTGGCAACACACGAGATATATATTCTTTTCGACGCAGTTCCCATGGTCATCTTGCTTCTAGCCCTTGCCCTGGCGCACCCGTTCTGGACACTCCCACTTCCCGGTCGCGAACCAAGAAAGATCAGGAAGCTCTCAATGTCTTACACTAAAACGGGTAACGACTCTTCCGCCAACTTGGCAGTAAAGGGCCATATCCCGCTTGGAAGTAAGAGCGACATCGAGTTTCGACCACTTGTCAACGTAGCTGATACGGAACACATTCCCTATGGAGCCGGACCGCCTGCGAGCAAGGATTTCGGCAGCGGTCTCGCTTCAACTTACGGCGATGGACCTCGAAACAGCAGGGAACATCTCAACTCAGGATACGCAGCGTGACTAACTGTTGGAGATGCCGATGGTTTGAGCATGAATGAGCAGGGAGGTTGGGAGAATATCGACTTAATGTCTCATCCTTTGTCGACCTGAAGTGGTGGGATAATGGCAACTAGACGCATTGAGATGACCTTACAGCAAATGGAAGCGGACATCATATACCTCTCTGACTTTGCTGCTACAGTTCCGTTTCCGACGTGTGCTTAGGACATTTTGATGATCCCTTGGTCTGATACCTTGCTCTTGAATAGCATCTTGAACAGTATTGATGATATATGTTGCCTTGCACCTTATATGGATATATTTTCCCAAACACCGCGATTTGCACCTTGAACGTTATTGTCATTGCGAAGATACCTCCATTAGTGGCACTGTGACCTTGTCATCTGGTGATCGTCTGTTTCTTCGATTGAGAACCAAAAAGTACTGCTTCCAGAGTGCTTAATCGTCGCATTTTCTTTTGCTTTTGCGGCACACTTGAGGACTGAGAAGGTTGTGAAGTTGGAACGATTTGAGAGGATCGGGACTGTGACCGAACGGAACGCTGAGTTAACTGGGAGGAAGCAGTCAAGGTAGAAGACTGAGACGACTTCGGCTCAGAGTGCGAAAAAGGGATGTGGTCAAAAGGCTGTTGGTGAGGCATTGAAGAATTCGAAGAAGACTTGCAGGGATATGAAATATGAGATCGGAAGATGCCTTCCTCCTTCTGCGAACGTCGCCTCTGCTCCTCAAATTCTGACATCCCTCGAAATCATGTTAGTATGGTTGAGATGCAGAGAGAAAGGGTATCGACCATAGACTTTCTCCATACAATTCTCTAAGTTCCTTAAAGACTCCCAAGTAGGTTCGTACCTTCCTCCATTAGAATCATGACCCATCCACGAAACCTTGTACTCTCGCTCGCCAGTGGTAAGGTCGCTTCTGGCGGCCAAAATTTGTTCTACCCCCCATTCAACTACCGTCTTACTTTCCCCAACATTCCGCTTTGGGTCTTCGGGTTCCCATCTGTAGCTTTTCTCCCTCCAAACGAGATTGCTCCGCCTGATTCCGCGGCTCCTCATCCAATCTTGTTTTAGGCGTAATTGGCCCCTTTCCTTCACCAAAGTTTCATCTGAAATCCATCGCTCAGTGCCATCGGACAGCGCCACGAGAGCTTCAGAATATGGCGGGGTCCCAAAATTGGTAATGGAATGCAACCAGTGAATGAGTTTAATCGAAATGATTGTCACTTCTACTGGTAGTGTCGCAGCATAAATTGGGACGCCAATAGGTGACATCCTAAAGGGGAATTGGGATTTTTTACTGGCAGATGCACGGGAGCATGATTGTCGGGTTACCTTCAGCGGACGGTCCTAGCAGCGAAGATGTAAGCACGTAAGTGATATCTTTAAACACTGTACCAAAATTTCAGCATCTGGAGCTTTCTTTCGTTTCCCCTCGAATTTCGCAACATGCTATAACTAGACGTCAGAATGAATTAGTTAGTGTGGTGAGCGACTTCTTTACCCTTTCATCCCTGTGTGGCGAAGATTTGGGACGTTCGACTTCGGATAGCTGGGTAATAGGTCTGGATTGATGGACCGATGCTACATCGCACTTGGCTGGGAAAGCGTCTCTCCCAGCCTGGCTCTGGCTCTGAACGATGGTTGGCGCATATGTCTAGATTCGAACCCGCCTATCAGATGGATCCAACCAAGGAAGTGACAGCGACCGAAAGCCAAATAAAGATTGGCGGTTCAGCAAATATGATCTTGCAGCGGAAATGGACTAAGCAAATGAGCACGAATTCGAACTCACCGAGAGTCTCTCTTTTCCCTTCTCCTTCGCCTGACCGTGTGCCTTTTTCTTCAGCTTCCAGCCTTCCTCTCTCCCCAAACGCGAAAAGACGGTTTCATCGCAGACCCAAACCTGCTTCCCGCTCTCCAAGCATTCGACCAGGTTGAGATATTTTCCTGTGAGGGAACACTTCTCCACTCTGTATATCATTGGGTGGATTTTGACGGTAGGAAGGAGGGCAGTAAGGGACGGCTTGGACATAGTTCAAGTGGAGTCCGGAAGATGAATTGGAAAAAGGAGGAGGATGAAGTGATGGACTGCAAGGCAAGGAGGAAGGAGCCATAACAGTCGGATCGTGTTTTCTGTCCGTTGGTCGAGTTGGTCACAGATGGAATGACTAACGTGACTTTGCTTTTGAGAGCAGTCTTATTCTCCACGTACAAAGGTAATGGGAACTGGCTCGGGAACGAGCGAGAACACAGGAGCCTCATCTCGTTGATATGTCAACAATGATTCTGTGAGACAAATGCGAATGATTCGACAAATAGATTGCGAAAGGGGAGATAAACAACAGATAATCACACTAGAAATACGCACGAAACACAGATCGAGCTCAAACGAATGCAAGAGCTGAGAACTCCTTCACACACCACCACAACTCCCACTTTCACTCATAAAGCTCGCCTCGCTCCACCCTGCACTCCACGAGTTATTCGTACTCCTTCGCTTTGGGCTTGCAGTCGCCTTTCCTCCCCCACCAGCGTCACTTGAGACTACACTTTCCGACCTTCCATCCCTCGCAAAACTTCCTTTACGCAACTCTCCATTGTTAGGACGAGAGTTTTTGCGGCTCTTCTTCGAGCTTTCTGACGTGAAGCTCCCCCTGCGCATCGAAGCATGAGAAGAGCGTGAGCGTGGGCGTTTGATAGACCCTGGTGTGGGATTGGGGTTTGGCGGAAGAGTGCGTGTGTTTGATCGTGACGAAACGGATGGGGTGGAAGGTCGAGAGAAGGAAGCTTCGGAAGGTGGAAGTGGGGTTGGGAGCGGTGGCCAGACATAGGCTGATGTTGATGCATGCGGAAAGGAGGAGGTACGCGGGAGCATGGCCTTTGATTCTTCCCACAGCGGCAAGTGAACGGCTGAGGTTGTGGCCGACGGAGCAGAATAGTCAACCATCTCTTCGTTTTCTGCTTCCTCGATCGGTTCTTCTCGAGCCCTCTTCCTGCTCATTTCGATAGGGAGCTCGCCTTCTCCATCTTCCGAAGAGCTACCGTCCAAACCTTGCGCTTCCAAAAGCGCACGAGAAGGCTTTCGTTCCCGCTTGGACTTGCGGACCTCGCCGCCATCGAAGAGTACCCCTCCACCACCTCTGCCGCCTTCAGAGCGACTCCTCACACGTCCCAGCATCCGCCGCAGTTCCTCATCTGCAAAACGCAGGCGAAGGGCTTTTGTCCCTTCCTTGGGAAGCGAGGAGTGGTGTTCCAAACATGTGATGCGGGCTGAGGGTCGGTGGATGACTTGAGAAAGGTAGTACATCCCTTGACACCGTGAGCATTGATACTCCCCATCCGCTACATCCTGAGAGTCAACGTCCTCTTCGATCTCAGGGAGTTCCTCTCGCAAGACGTTGCGGCGTCGGACCTCTCGGTCAACCATCTCACGGTATGCTGGGAGGAGCCTACATCCGAGTTAATTCGTGGTTACAGCAGAAAGAAAACACTCACCATTTCGATGTGCCTGCCGTCTTGTCGTGGACGGAGATGGTAACCAATAACTCGTCATGACAAAAGACAGGGGGCTTCGACAATTCCTTATATGCCATCACACACTCCAGTCCTTTGTCGAGCCAGTCCGGAAGCCTGTACCATCGCCATTCAGTGCAAAGTTCCTGATCGGATACCAGCAAGAGACACTCACGCGAAGTTTACAGCGGTATTATAGTTCAGCCCTTGATTGAATCCTGCGTGATACGCCTTCGGAAAAGTGATTACAAACTCGTTCGGTCGTTGGTCGACTGCGTAGACCTTCACACCTGCTTTTTTTAAGCGTCCGGGAGACATAAGTGTGACCAGCTGGAAAAGGAGGTCGGGCTGTTGTTGGAATAACTCGGGAGCCGCAGCTTTCATAGCAGAATCCAAAAGCTCATCTTGGTGCCCTGGAACTCCGTACCAAGTCTTGGTTGCGCCCCATGACTGGAAGTTGATTCTATTACATACTCGAATGAGCGGACGCTCCCGGGAAGGATTAAGCGAGTGAGCTCACGAGTAAGTGTAATGGTCTTCCTTGTGCCATGCAAAGGTGGAGAAGAGCATCCCAACATAAACCCAAGGAACAGTCATGCCAGAAACGTCGGATTTAATGTATCGCAGGAGGGACCCTGGTAGGATAGGGAGATTGTTGAGGTTCCACCCGTCCCTTGCATAAGGGTTTGTCGGGTCTTTCTCGAGACCGGGAAGACCACTATTGACGGCAATTAAGCATGTTAAAGGCCATGCGGAGGAATGGGGACTAAAAGAATACGAACCTCCCATATTTTGATGCATAAATATCAGCTCCATATTCCACTTCTACCGTTTCACTAGGGCTCTCCACTAGCCTCCAGAACTCCCTCTCCAGATGATCTTCAACTTCACCTTCTCTCGTATGCTTCACCGGATGCCTTGCCAACCATAGTTCCCGAAACCTGTCCGCTCGCTTCTTAAATGAGTACAAAGAATGCGTTTGCCCCTCATCGAAGCCATAGTCCCCTCCAATAACCCGCAAACATCCATCGCACAGCCACGAGGGAGATTTGGGTACCGATTTCAGAGGAGGGGTGAGGCAGTCAAGGTGCCAACCGCGCTCGCAACCGTCACAAAGCAAGATTGCTTCAGGGCGATCATCCGTTCCGCAGACCTCACATAGCTATCCAACCCAAAGTAACCCACAGTTCAACCGATTGTTGGAGATGAGAGACGAGATCGAATGACGCACCTCCCCTGGAGGTACTTCCTCTTCCACCTCCATCCCCGACTCCGTATTTAGCGCCTCTTCCAGACGCTTCGTAGCCTCCTTCACCCTCTCCATAACTTTGGGCGTCTCCAAACTTTCCTCTTTGACGATTAAGTTGGATCGAGCTGCTGGTTTCGGAGTGATGCTTGGATTGGTCGATGTGGCGGAAGAGGATGAAGCGGAATTGGCCATGAATTCATCAAAAGGAAGGATGATACGTTGGAACGCCGTCTTGAGCTGAGATGAGACAGACGGGACGTTACGAACGTCGTAGCCCAATGACTTAGCGACGGATGGCCACTTGCGGGCTTGAGTGATCTTCACAGGCCATCAAACAGTGACCTTAGGAGAAGGGAAGACGAACCGCCTGATATCCTCCTTGGGAATGCACCTCTTTCCTCAATCTCCACAAGTCCACAGGGCGATGGTTGATCTGGGGGACAGTGATTTTCGAGTGTGGACTCTTGTCTAGATTCTTTCTTACACCCAGGGTTTGAAAGGTCGGGAAAGCACACCTTGTTGCTTATGGAATATGTAGAGCTGTTCCATAAAATTGAGGTTCGCCCTCGCGCACGCCTCCATCGAATTCAACGTTTGCACTCGCGTCTTGAATCTGAACACCTAGACACCACAAAAGCAAAGAAGCCGAAGTTAACGAACAGCCACCGAATCTACCACCATAGAGAAATCATGACAACGAACCTCAGTATCCATATCCCAAGTCATCTGCCAACCCTGTGGCGGCACAATTTTCGCTATCCCATACTCAGCCGCTCCTAGACCGCCTTCCTCTCCCACAGGTTTCGCCAATCTTTGGATATACGCCATTGGATCCGCCCACTCCTCCGCCGTCGGATAGAAAGTCGGCCCTCTCTCCAAACCGAAAATTCTCTCCTTCCGAGAAGCTTCGTCGTATCCACGAGGAATTGGAGATTGGGTTCGTAGTGAGGACATAGGGACTACTGGCGCTTTGGTCTGCTTTTGGGAGAGCCGGGAAGGGTTGAGTGAAGCGTGTGGTGGGTTAGGGAGAGTCGAACGCGGAACGGGTCCAATGCCTGCCGCATCGTCCGAGGGGAAAGTGAGGGCGAGAGAGGAAAAGACCGTGGTTTGTGCCAGGGAGAACGGGAGCCTGTATGAGGGCATGTTATCAACATTCCTTCCGTGAACACCTTCCAGAGATAAATGTTTTAGAGGAGAAATAATGATTCAAATCCAGCGAAATTTTGCACAGGCCCGTCGAAAGCCCATATAAAGAGATTAAGCACACTTTGAAGGAGGAAGCAGGGAGTTTGGCCGATCTTCGACTCTCATCCCGCTCCGTCTCAAGTGACAGCATGGGACGATAACTCTCGATCCACCCATTCAATTGCGCTCGGACCAACGCTACAATGCTCGCAGAATTTTTCTAAGATTGTTCAGCATGAAAACAAGACGAAATAACGAGGTAAGAAACGGAACAGAACAACGACCCCACTCAAAATCCACAATGTCGAGGCCATTCTCTTCCCAAACCAGGGAATTTCGACTGGAAGGAGGATACTAACCCATTCTTCTCCTTCTTGGCACTCTTGCTGCTGCTCCCTTCTCCATTGATGGTTACATGCGAAGTCGAACCTCCGTTGTTAGCTGGTGTGGAAGGTTGGGATTTAGGCGGACGTCCTCTGCCGCGTTTGACTGGCGGATTGGGCGTAGAGGGAATAGACGGGGGCAGGGGGGGAACAAGGAAGGCTGTCGCTGCTTCCATGCTGACGCTCGCTCGATTGAAGTGCAAATTGGTAGTTCCGGATGACACCGGTTCTTGATCGGATGATTTGGTGCTGAGCAGGAAGCGAGTAGCAGATTATTTCCGTGATAATTCTCAATGATATCGCATCAAAACTTCAACGTCTCTTATGATGAATGGCGAACTCGTCAATATTGTGGAATCAGGGGAATGAGGAGGGTTTGTCATAAAGTTCAGCGAACCACTTGCACGATCCACCAACCACCTACACGACCTACACAGCTCCAAACTCAAACGAGGGAAGGGGAGATGAACACCGCAGGAAGCAACTGATGCGGGAATGAAGTATGTCTTTTTCATGGCCAAAATTGGATTGCTGGACTGTCGGCCTGTTCCTGTGCGATTTTGAGCTCCATTCCACAATTTGGAGGTATCATGGCATCAAGGTATCATTACCATAAGGACAACTGAAACCAGAACGATATATAGCACCTGAGCTGTCCAACGCGAACCAGTGCGATTCACAACAAAGCCTTGTCTGTGAAAAGACTTCTCATCATGACGCCCAATTTCCTGACCGCTCGATACCATCCACTCAATTTTGTCCCTAATAGGAAAGGGATACAGACAGGCGTATTGGAGGGGGAAAAGATTGCCCGTTATATCACTCTTATTCCTGAACTCGGCGGCCATAAATACTCAAGGTCGCAATACATTTAGGCTGAATACTATGCGTCGTCCTGAAATTGAGAATTCCTGATTCAAGTTGCATACATTTTCTGATGACTGAGAGGCCGACTGGATGCCCAGCATTCTCCAAATTGGCCTCCTGAGTACGGGCAAAGAGACGGAAGGACGGACCGTTGCTCCGGAGTGCACATCGATTGACAGATTTATAAAGGAGAGCCCTTTCCCGCTCTGGTTGCTCTACCCCCAAAAACCTTCATTTGTGTAACAAGATGACGCCAAGACACACTATCCATGCACTTCGCGAGGCGCGAACGCGAACTGATGTCCGTGCCATCCTCGAGAATCTCCTGGAAGCTATCAAGCCTGTCAATGGCAGTCCCGTACACGAATTTGGGATTGGTCCTCATGCGACACATTACGATCGACATGCTGCTGCTTTCGAAGCATTTGCTCGCCCATTATGGGGACTCGCTTCTCTCACTGCTGTCGAGCCTGACCTGGAATTGGCCGCAAGTTGGATTCAGGGACTTGAAAAGGTCAACGAAATCGGAGAGATACGCGATAGAGACCAGAGAATGGTGGAATGTGCACCCGTTGGATTTGCGATTGTGGTTGGGAGACTTAGTGAGCGGATGAGTGAAGATGGAAAGGAACAGTGTGCGAAGTGGTTGACAGGGTTAAATTCGAAGGATATCCCAGACACAAATTGGCGTTGGTTTCGAGTACGGTGCCCTTTTCTTTCCTTCCACATGGATTTTCACGTCCTGCAAGGTCTTCGCCAATCTTGCACTCCTTAATCTCAATATTCCCTCCGCTCCATACTCTCCCTCCCAGCTCAAAGCAGACCTGGACCGCTTGGACTCGTTTTACCTGTCTAACGGTTTTTCTCGTGACGGGCCAGCTGGAGTAAAGCAGATTGATTACTATAGTGGCAGCTTTGCGATCCAGTTTGAACAACTGGTTTATTCTGCCATCCGTTCGAAAGAAGATCCAGTTCGGTGTCAAGAGTATAGGGAGCGTGCTACGGCTTACGCACAGAGCTTCCTTCATTATGTGGACAGGAAAGGTAGGTTTGTCTACCCGCGCTGGAACCAGTTCTCATGAAATATGAAAGGACGTCCAATACCGTTTGGTAGATCGCATATTTATCGTTTCGCCATGGTGGCATTTTGGAGTGCAATGGCTTTTGCCAACGTGCCTCCTCCATCCGGTCTGCATTGGGGACACGTGAAGGGCATCATCCTACGCCATCTTCGCTGGTGGTTGTCCCAAGAGGAATGGCTGCATGAGGATGGGACAATGACCATCGGGTACACGTATCCTAATATGAACATGACTGAGTAAGTCGACTCCCTGTCTGCCCCAAAAGCCGCCTGATATTGTGCAGAAACTATAACTCGGATGGCAGCCCATATTGGTACGGGTTAGTATTGTTCAGAGGAATAGCTTCTGATGTCTTGCAGGGCGATGAAAATCTTCGCTTGTCTTGCTCAAGGGGAGGAACATCCGTTTTGGAAGGAGGAAGAGCTTCCATCCCCATTCAATGATCCAACACTCAACCTTCCAAAAGTGGTCGAACTGGAGGAACCGTCGCACATAGTCGTAACGGACGGTAATCATTCCTACCTGCTTTCCTCGGGCCAAGCTTGTCACTACCCCTTACGCGCTGGATCAGAAAAGTAAATAGTTTCTCTATCACAAATATGCCGCCCTGACATGATTTGTTTACAGATACGGCAAATTCTCATACAGTGCCGCATTCGGCTATTCTGTTCCCGTCGGCGACATTGGACTTGAGCAGAAGGCAGCCGATTCCATGCTCGCCGTCTGCGACGCGGACGAAGAAGACGACTTAAATGCTGGACTCCTGAATACAGACAACGGCAAGGTGGTATCAGGATGGGAAAGCTGGAAGGTCCGCAGAGTAGTGAAGGAAGAAAGAATCAAGGACGGCGTCCTTGTTGGAACGTGGATGCCTTTCCGCAACACAGAAATCCTGACTATCCTCGTTCCTCCACCTCTCGATTCTGACAACAACGTTCTACTTCCAGGCTGGCACCTTCGCATCCACCGTCTTCGCTACATCGGCTCCTCTGGAGGAGGCAGGAGGCTGAAACTCGCAGATGGAGCATGGGCGATTCATGGACGTGCGGAGGGTGAGGGACGAGTATTACCCTATGTCTCCGATATCTCTGCGCAACAAGGAAAACTAGAAAAAGAAGGGGAGGCTTGGGCTAGAAGTAAAGCTGGGATTGTCGGAATCAAGGACTTCTCATGGGATCAAGCTCCGCCACGACAAGGAGTGGTCGTCTTGGCCGATCCAAACACAAATATCATGGATGCTCGAACTGTCATACCAACTCTCATCTCAATGATCGACTTGAGAGCTGGAGCGGAGGTTTGGTTGACTTCTGCAGTTTATGGAAGGCCTGAAGAAGAAGGAGTCGTGGATAACAAGGAGTTCCTTGAACGTGCAGATGCTCTGAAGCTTTGGGCTGTCGAGGCCCAACAGCGGGTCAGGAGGGAGCTCTAGCTGTAATAATACAGAACATTTTCATTTGGTGAATACATACTCGTAGCAATCGTATTTCAGATTTATTTACATCTTTGGTTTCCGGGGTCTATTCCGATATTATTTGAGGATATCGTTAGCAGAGACAAATTTACAAATCGAAGGCGTCGGTTCTCCAACCATCTCTGTTCCTTTCCAATTCCGTCCTAGCAGTAACGGCATCCTTGAAGCTATTCACCCTACCTTTGGCTTCTGCTCCGATATTCTGCGCTTGTCTGCTGGTTCCAGAATCAACCTCCATGGCGACTCCACTTTCCGCTGTTGTATGAGCAAGAGGACCGTGCTTGTCTCCACTGATGAGTTGCGGAGCTGCGCCAACAGCAAAGGCCTTGTCGGATTTCGGATCGTCTGTAATAATACCAACCTGTAGGAACCCACGCTTTCAGAAATGGCTGAAAGGAGTTGGGCGAACGTACACTTGTGAGCCGCATCCCATCCCACACACTAGGTTGCTGTGAAAGATAGCCAATTTCACTCTTGACTGCACCCAAGAAGGCAGCGGAATCATTCAAGCCTGTGTCCTTAAACACCCCGTATCTCTTCCTCACATCCCATGCTACATGATCGGCAAAATCAAAGGCGAGTCTAGGACGTTTTGAACTTGCAGCTTAAAAGGGGAAGAGATGACATACTGTAGATAGTTCTCCAAGGTCCTTTCAAACATTTTCTTAACACCGGAACGAAGCGTGCCTTTGAACAGCTTGCTGAGAACACTGTGCTGGTTTTCTCTGATCACTAAGTCAAAGTCGTGTAGAATGACGTCAACTTTAGTGACTTCCCAAAAGGTAGTTCGCTCGTTACCCGTCTTGGAAGACAGCTTGTAGGCAATCGTCGCGTCGAAGCCCTCGAGAGGGAGGGAAACGTCCGCAATTCCACTATCAGACTTGAGGAGCGGAACTTCTTTCGTTTTCATCCAATACGACACATCCTGAGCTTTAAACTGACCTCCGCGAATGACGACATGACCGTGAGTAGTCGTGTGTTGATTGGCATCAGAAGAGGTGTCCTTTTTCGAGATATCCGTATCGATAGTCTGAGAGACCTTGATTTTCCCTGGAAGAATCTGAACAGAGGACAAGTTGACATTCTCCATGACGAACTCTCCTTCCGGAGAAACGTATTCCGTTCTGCTCATTTCATTAGTTGTTTTCTCATGAGACACATCAAAGCGCACCTCGGGATTGGGAGACTCTTGACATAAGCGAAAACACGTGGCAAGAGAACGTCGAGCAGATCCTTCAACGCATCTCGAGTAAAATTGAGGCTTCCTGCAGCTTGTTCTGCTCCTTGTACTCCAAGAATGCCGACCCAATCAATCGCCGTTTTCCCAAGGTTGACGTTCGCCGTCTTGACTCTCTGCACATCCTTGTCCTCGACAAAATTCCTGGAATCTCTTTCCAAAATCTCTTGGAGCTTCCTTCCGTTGGGCGAACTAGCATCCGTATTAATCTGCTTCCACTCGTTGTAAAGCTTCCTCCCGTCTTCGGTTGATTCCTCTGACTCGGCATAACCAACATCATCGATGAGTCTTCTGAAGTAGGCATCAGCTCGATCGTATAGTTCTGCAAGAGGACGGCTAGAGTCTATGTCGCTGAGGAAGGCTCCTCCGACCTGAAGAAGCTCCTTGAATGAACCCTGCGTGAAGCGAGAGAAAAGTCGATCAGCAGCCTGGAGCGCGGGTCTGAGGTGACCTGACGGATCAGGGATTGCATCGAGTTCAAAGGAAGCGGAGGATTCTCGTACTGCCGGAGGTTTTTCGCGCGCCCATTTGCGAAGGAGGTCGAGGAGGGAGTGGAGGGATGACTTGAATTCTGGCGAAGTGCGAGCGGGGTGAGTAGCCTGCAGACCTTGTGAGCCAAATGACATAAGAAAGAGAGGACGATTTACATGCTTCAACCTGTTGATAAATATCCCTCTACCTTCTTCCGTCAGCTCCTGAGTCTTATCTCTCGTGGTCTGAGCCACATCAATTCCTTGCGCTCCTCTCTTCTTGGTATAATCCATCCTGTCCTCGAACTTCTCCTTCGCATCCCTCTCCATCTTGTCATCTTCGGCCTGAACAAGATCGCCTCCTCCCTCCTCCTTCTGTCTTTCCAGCTCTCCCATTCTGTCATCCCTTTCCCTCAAATGTTCCTTTACCTCCCGAGCACGGATCTCGACCGTTTCTGCTCCACTCGCCAGGTTTTGGCGCACAAAGTGACCATAGTCTTGTCCCAAGGCGGAAGCAAGATCGGGATAGACGCGGAGTAGGAGCTCGTAAAGCGTTCGAAGGGACGAGCGGATTATTGCCTCATCCGTTTGAAGCTCTTCCTTCGAGACTGGGATGTTTGAACTTTCATCGACCTTCTCTGATGTGACAGTTAGTTCAGCAATGAAGAATATGTCGATATATAGAGCGACGAACGCGTATGTTCCTTGGCAGTTGCCTTATGGTCCATAACGGCGGTATGCCAAAGGAAATCCTGCAAGGAGTCATCGCCTATGCATTGCTCAATCAGTAAACTTCTTTAGGTAACAACGTTCCCCATTGAGGCTTGCGTATGAAGTGAATGATAACTCACCGTTCTTGTTCTCTCCAAGCTGCTTCCACGCCTCCAGCATCTCTCTCAAATCCTTTATCATCGTCATCCCCTTCTCGCTAAACTGACCTCCATTCTGAACGCCAGATGGCTTTATAAAGTCGGATTCGAGGAGCCATGCCAAGAACGCGTTGCTTTGGGCGGTAGAGGGCAACTTCCCTGTACTGAATGCTGCTGAAATATTAGCTGCTTTTTCCATTTTGTGAGTGTTCGTTCCGTCGTTATTGCGTTACTGTATGGCGGGAGGTTACTGTAAGAGAGGAGAATACTGTACTCGCCATTTATGAGAAGTCCACAGGCTGGTGTGCAGCAGTGAGCGCATCGAATACGCCATTTGACGTAGACCACGAACACTTGAAAAGGTGCCGCCACCGCACGTGCAGAGTTCATTATGAAGCCCTGGCAGCTCGCACTTACGAATAAGAGTCAAGTCAAGTAGAGCGAAGGAATATTCTGTGCCATTTTCGCTCATGAGAAGGAATATGGGCAGAGCAAAGGAGGTGAGAGTGATGCAATTTCAAGCTATATTTAAGATATCACATGGAGTATCCGAAAGCCACTCAAGTAATATCCAGCTCACACCATGGTGGGATACATTTCAAGTTTTCGGGAGCATCAATGATGGGAGAGCAAGCAAAGCTAGTGAAGACTCGAGTGAGTATGAATTGAGCAGACTTCGTACCCCAAAACCTCTCTCCCATCGTAGCTGATAAGAATTTTCAGCATCCTTGATTTTCACAAGTTTTAAGGAGGAAGATATGCGCTCCGCAAGAGGGGCGAGCGTGATGATCATGACGGAAACCGGCGTTCAGTCTTCATGACTTAGATGCTCAGTTGATTCTCACCTGAATGGATCTGAGGTAAATATTCAAATATTCCTTATTCCATCACTCTATATAAGATTTATTGGCTAGATAGAACAGGGATAGAGATATGGATGAAAAACTTGAAGACAAACATGTATTTTAATATTTTCGACCAATATTTACGACCAAATCGAGCAGATAGAGTTTATAATGCTCAAGGACTCTCCTTGTTTTCCATTACAGGCTCTTTCTTCTCTCATTAACTGAAAGCTGACACACCTCCCACTCCAAACCATCTCCTTGCCCGCCGTTCCATCCCTGTCTCTTACTGAGACTTCCACATCGACTGCTAACTGTTAGAAAAGACCAGAGGCAGTGTGGTGCCCGCAAACAGCCGGATTTGAGGATTTGTAAGGCAAGGAAGGTCAGAACGCTGGAAGTGCGATTGCCAAAGTGAAAGTGGCAAGTGCTTGCGGCGTTGTGGCAATACTGAATACTCCCTTTTCCACCACCAGCTTCGTGCTCGTATCCTTTCCCCTGCAACACTCCAGCTGTCCCCTTTCTTTCAACTCTTCTTAACTGCCCACAATGGGTCGCCTAGCCGTACGTCTTTCTTCGTACTCTGAACGCACCTCATTCGCCTCTCGGTTGGTCAACAGGAAATGCAGCGCAAGCACCTCGAACAGCTCATGGGCCCAGAAGCCATGGGCGTCATACAGGCCGATATCAAGTTCTGGGACCCAAAAGTCTGCCGCAATTTCCTCTGCGGGACATGTCCCCACGACCTTTTCACCAACACCGTTCGTGCAGTTCCCCCTTGCTTCCCATCTTGCGAGTAATTAGAGGAACGCGGTGTATGAATGGGCTGGTTGTAGAAAATGGACCTGGGACCGTGTCCAAAGTCTCATAATGCACGGTTAAAGGACGAATTTAAGGCTGCACTGGCAGATCCGGATAATGCGCCAGTGGGAAGGGGAGAGATGGTTGGTTTGCAACAGGTGCGTCGCTTGTTTTGTATGAGAACTGGAAGTGGGTTTCTTTTGCGTTCGGAGAACGAGACAAGAAGGGACGTCTGAGGGAGGACACAGATGAGGGGGGAGGAGTGCTTTGATTCGCAGAGAAAACAGAGCAGAATGTGCCGCCTCCTTCTGTGGCAACTCATACTTTTATTCCTCTCTTGGATGAGACTCGTTCCATCTTAACGTCCAGTCTGGAAACCGTCGCCTCCTTGTTTTGCAATTTGGATGATTTCGAGACCTGCTGAAAGCGTTATGGAATAGAATGTAGAGTGGGAAGTAGTCAGGTTGGCGAATGTCGCGGATCACAAACGGGAGACCTATCCACATTTAGTCTCTTCTTCATTCTTTACATGTCTTGCAACTTTGCACGAAGTTGAGCATGCATCTTGCAATGTTCAAGCGACATTTGTCCAGTGTTCTATTAACAATTTCTGCACGGATAGTTGCCTTTCAGCTGCATATGCTGTGAAAGTTGGGATTGTACATGGGCGAGAGCGTCCATGCAGCTTTTCAGAAGTAAAGATAGAGTCTGCCTGATTAACAACGACTTCCAAACGGAAGTCCAGCTGGCACCAGGTCGTTTTCGGTTTACCTACAGGATATCTACCCTACCTGTTGAATACATTTCAACGGCGCAGAGTACATGGAGACGAGGCCGTATTTCCAAATGGAAGGTGAAAACGTCAGGCTTTTAGGGATGGTTTTTTCCAGCTGCTGTTATGGTGTTTTCTGCCAAATTGTTACACCAAAGCAGATACTTCGGCGGTTGGATCTACGAGCATGATAGATTGTCTCAGCGTGCGCCGCCTGTAGGTAGACAGTGGCGTCATATCTGGAGTCAGGAATATGTTGCGAGGTAAAGCGTACTCCATATTGTTCGAATTGATAGAATGCGGAGGAGGATTTTTAGTTTGCCACATCGGGAAGTGAAGCAGACGAGGTATCCACTTTGAGAAATCTGACTGAAGATGTCAACGACAGCGAGCTTAGATGCAGGGGACATGATCTTCATTTATTTTATATTGATGAACTTCTTCCCTTCCTTACAATTTTACTACTCGTTATTGCCCTCGACCAACCCAATACTATCCTTTGGCTTTGCAAAACTATTCATTCAGCTTCCATTTTTGACGACCCAAGGAGCCTGAAGTTAACAAATCACTTAACCAGGAATACGAACGTGCAATCCTGTCCTTTGTCGAAGAATGCGATCGTCGCATCCGCGGCTCACAACGAAGGTTGGAAAAGACGCCAGAGGAGAATAACAAGAGCACTGCGTTGATGAGAGAAATTGGGGAGATTCAGACTGCCCACGACCTGGCGATGCAAGAAGTGGAAACTCTTGGTAAGCCCTCTCTTCCCAGTCTTCCTTAACATTGCGCTCATCTGCGATTCCACCAATAGGTTCGCAAGGAAAGATTGATGAGTCAATGGCGGAACTTCAGAAAGCTGATGCTTTAAAGGCGGAGAAGCAGGAGAAGGAACGAGAGCTTCAAGCGTTGACAGAGACAGCAGGAGCTTCAGGGCACCAGAAGTTGCGAGTGTGCGATATCTGCGGTGCTTATCTTTCAGTGCTGGATTCGGATCGTCGACTTGCAGATCACTTCGGAGGCAAGGTAACGTGCTTTCCGTCTTTGGGCTATTGAGAAAGCAGTCACAAATGAAAGACAGATGCACATCGGCTATCTTCAACTGCGTCAAACGATCGAGGAATGGCGAACTCGTGGTCCCCTCAACTTTTCTTCCATTGCTGGCGCGGGTACTGGTTCTGGCGCTGCGGCTGCTGCAGGGACGCCTAGCAAGGAAGATGGGAGGAAGAGGGAAAGGGAAGATCGGGGTGACGACAGAGAAAAGAGAAGAAGAGTTGATTGATTGTTTCCATGCACCTTTCTTCCAACTGTTGTAATCAATTTTGGTATTGCGCACGTGACTATTTCTTCTCCGCGACATTCCTTTGAACAATTTACGGGCACCAGAACAGGGCAGTGAGGTTCCAAGAAGGAGCGCAGAATGGAAAGAAGAACAAGTTCTTTTGACTGTCTTCCTGCTCCGCGCTTCCGGAAACCAGAGAAATATATGGCTCTGAGTCCTTATTGAAGGAACCTCTCCTTCCATTATTTCTTTCGTTTACCGTATTGTGACACTCCTTTCTTGAAAGAAATGGGAGCTGCAAATGTAATTCGACTGTTGGAGCATTTCCGACTTTTCCTAAGTCCTATGGACTTCAGGGCTATCATCTCGATTCCTTCACTTCTACTCTACCATGTCCGTCTCTCGCGATCTGTAGCCATTGACGGAAATTGTAGAGTTCATTACTGCCGTCAGGGGAATTGTAATTGTAATTCACAGGGTTCGCTCTGTCTCCATCGTTTTCCTCCCTTGGCCTCAATCTCAACGATGGCCTTGTTCCCGACGCTTTCTGATGGTGGAAGGTCAAGAAAGGCTTCCCGAACTGTCCCACTCAAACGATCAATAATACGATCAATGACACAGAGTCCAGATCCATCTAGGAAGTTCGCCGACGATATCTGCGAGTGTGCATCGTGACCCTTTGAGTTGTTGGGATGAGGGGAACCTGATGAAACCCGATGGGACAGCCCCACTGATGGAGATGCTCACAAATGACAAATGAAGGTGCTCACCCTGATTCAGTGAGTTGTGAAAAGGGTCTGGGCAAGTCAGAAATAGCAACGTCTGGCTTTGCCTGAAAGCTCTATCTCCTGACCTGCCTTTGAACAAACTTGCTTTCCTCATGTTTTCATCGAAGCGGTATCGGTCCGTTCGACGCCTTTCAGAGGGAAGGGAAGCCGTCACGAGATTCCTGTGACAAATGACGAGAGACGGAGAGAAAGGATAAGGACCAGGCAGCAAAAATCTCACCCGTCACGTCAAAATCCTATCGAGACGGCATTGACCTTGCAGGCAGACCCCTGCTTGGCTGTTCCTTCCGCTTGCTTCGAAGCTGTGCGCTGTTGACCGCGCCTGCAAAACAGGGCGTGAGCCGGACATTCTTCAAGGAAACAGAACCCACAACTTTCTGCTCGTGTGCTTGCTCGGTCGCGTGGATGCTTCGCTGGAACCTTCGCTTTCTGATATCACTTCATCAGCATGAGCTCTGATTATGCTGCAGACTGAATAACCATGAATGGTGCATGTTTACTGGGAGACACGACATGCTGACATCTGGATCTGCGTTGAAATTACATGTCTTCTGTCGTTCTTCTTGAATGAGCGTGTTTAAGACGCCTGACGAATCCCCAGATCCTTTCATTCGGTTCTGCGACCATTTGTTCCCGAATTAGTCCGATAAGAATGAGCAACGCGTCGAACACACGGAGGTTGGACGAACACCGACGAAATCTGCATGTGGGATCACTTAGCGCGAGGCTATCCAATATCGTTATCTCCCACTTGTATTCAAGACTTTCTTGGCCTCATGGACCAATGTCAACGCTCCATAGCTATATAACATACACGTCTTTAACTCCAGAGCTTGGACTTGCCACCAGCCCTCCCCTTTCCTCCCACTTTCAAAGGCGCAATCACGTCTACAATGGCGTCCGCTTTGGAGAAGCAACACGATCTCGATGCGAAGGACGGTTCCTTCAACGAGAAGGGAGATGAATTCGGTGATACCGTAAGTTTTTTTTGTCACCTTCATTCCCTGTCGTACTCACCCTCGTCTCCAAACAGAATGTCGCGGTTGTGGCGGCTGACATGACGGCTCTCGCCGATGGTGCGAAGCATCTTCTCTTTCATGAGAGGGTTCTGACCGTGTGCAGACGTCGGAGAGGCTCTGGCTTATGCCAGGACTATGTCTGACGAAGACGTCGAGAAGAAGGCTGATTACGTCCTCGACTTTCATGGAAAGGATCCCAACTTTCCCGCGAGGAGTCTTGAGCTCGTTCAGCGCTGGAAAGAAACCCCCAACTTCAAGAACGTCGACCCCGAAGGATGGCACGAGTTGAAGGTTGAGATGGCCCTCATCACCATTGTGAGCCTTTTATACTTGGCTCTAAGTCCAGAGCTTAAAATGGTTTCATCAGAACTCGCCTTACACTGAAGTCCGGGCTGTTGTCGATAACCAGTATGAATGCCTTTTCCTTTTTTAGAGTAATCCCTAATCAGTTGTCCTTCACAGCGATGATCCCTCGGAGCCGTGCCTCACATTGCGCGCTTGGATTATTGGTTTGTTTTCCTTTCACCTTCCAGTGCATTTCTGAAGTGAACGGCGCAGGTCTCATCTACGTCGCCGCCGGGAGCTTTATCAATCAGTTCTTCGATATCCGTCAGCCTGGTATCTCCATTTCTTCCAACGTCGCCCAGATTTTGGCCTACCCTGCTGGTGTCTTCTGTGCTAAAGTCCTTCCTACCCATGTGTACGTTCACCTTATGTCTTGTTGGTACCTGACCAACGTCTCAACCTAGCTTCAACACTTTCGGATACCGATGGAGTCTGAACCCTGGTCCGTTCAACAAGAAGGAGGTGAGAGATTCCCCTCAGCTGGCATTGAACTTGGCTCAATGATGCCGTAGCACATGGTGGTTACGATCATGGCTAACGTCGGTTTCAACACACCGTACACTGCCAACATCGTCTGGGTTCAAGTGCCCGACAGGTTCTTTGGTCAGAAATGGGCTATGGATTACGGTTATCAGATCACAACCGCTCTCTCCACCAACTTCATCGGATACGGTCTTGCTGGACTGACTCGACGATTCTTGGTTTACCCAGTTATCTCGGTCTGGCCCGCCAACTTGGCCACCATCGCTCTGAACCGTGCCTTCCACGACCAGGACAGCAACAAGGTTGTTGAAGGTATGTGAGTAGCTGGTCTACAGACTGGGACTGATGCAATACCGGTGTACAGGAGGCTGGAGGGTCTCTCGAATGAGGTATTTCACCTACTGCTTCGTTGGTGCGTGAAACTCCACCCATTCTCAGAACAGGTCTGATCTGTTTTCGCAGGAATGTTTGTCTACTTCTGGTTCCCCAACTTCATTTGCGAGGCGATGTCTTACTTCAACTGGATTACGTGAGTTTGACGTCTCTCAGAAGTGCGCATCTCACTGCGGTCGCAGATGGATTGCCCCCAACA
This sequence comes from Atractiella rhizophila, assembly GCA_021432655.1. Lineage (NCBI taxonomy): Eukaryota > Fungi > Basidiomycota > Atractiellomycetes > Atractiellales > Hoehnelomycetaceae > Atractiella > Atractiella rhizophila. The sequence goes on from MU271338.1 coordinate 48,591, forward strand.
ACTACAAGCTTGCTGCTGTGAGTGTCGATGCTACCAAGGAATCGCAGAGTACTCATGCTCGCTGTAGATTACTGGATCCGTCAGCGGTCTTGGTTTCAATCCTTTGCCAACCTTCGACTGGAATCAGCTTCTAGTCTTCACCGATCCTCTTATCTCGCCTTTCGTGAGTTGGTTGACTGGAATGTGAATTTTGCTGAGTAAACGCCTCGATTTCCAGTACAGCACGGTGAACAGTTTCCTTGGGGCTTTGATCACCTTCCCGGTCATCGTCGGAGTTTGGTTCAGCAATGTCTACTACACCTCCTACTTGCCCATCAACTCTAATGGCGTTTTCGACAACACTGGAGCGCGTTACAACGTCTCGAAGATTGTTAACGATCAGGGTCACTTCGACTACGACGCCTTCCTCGCGTACTCCCCCGCCTACCTCGCTGCCGGAAACATTCTCCTCTACTCCTTCTTCTTTGCCGTCTATACCGCTACCATCGTCCACGCTTTCCTCTTCCACCGATTCGAGATTGTCAATGGTTTCCGCACCATCTTCAGGAGGAAGTCTGCTTTCGAGGATCCTGAGGATATCCACATGAAGCTCATGTCCAAGTACAAGGAAGTCCCAGAATGGTAATTCCCCTTCCTATTCACTTGCTCTTAGCTGAATTCGCCCATAGGTGGTACTTCATTACCCTCCTTGCCTCAGTTGCCCTTGGTATCGGCGGAGTAGTTGGATACCCGACACACACCAATGGAGGTATGTCTCTGCTCCTTACTCAAAATGCAGTATTAACTAACCTAACAAAGGCGTCGTCGTATACGGTGTTGCCTTGGCCGCTATCTTCTGTATCCCTGTCGGTATTATCAAGTCGATCACCAACCAGGAAATTACCCTCAACGTGCTTGCCGAACTTTGTGCGTCATTTTATAAATACCTACAAAATCCGCTGACTTGAAATCCCAGTCGGAGGATTGTGGTTCCCTGGTGATGCTCTGTCCATGAACTACTTCAAGAGTTACGGCTACGTGACTACTGCCCATACCGTTCGATTCGCGCAGGATCTCAAGCTTGCGCACTACACGCATATTCCACCCAGAATTACTTTCTGTTCGTCTTTATTCGCTCCAAAAAAACTGTTTGTTCATATTCGTGAACAGGGATCCAAATGGTTGCTACTATCGTTTCGACCTTCGTGGCCATCTCTATCGTCAATTTCCAGATGACAAACATCGAGGATGTGTGCTCTCCAACCCAGAAGGACCGATTCACCTGCCCTGGTATCAACACCTTCTTCACCGCTTCCGTCCTTTGGGGTACCCTTGGTCCCAAGAGGATGTTCGGTGCAGGATCGCTCTACCAATACCTCCTTTTCGGTTTCTTCGCTGGAGCCATCCTCCCCATCCCATTCTTTTTGCTCCGCAACAAGTACAAGATCATGAACTACGTCCACCTTCCCGTGAGTCCTTAAGCCGTCTTTTCCTGGCTGCCATTAACTGTCTCCCAGGTCTTAATCTACGGCTCCCTTATCTGGGCTCCTTACAACTTGGCCAACGCTTGGCCCAACGTGCCTGTTGGATGGTTCTTCAACAGCTACATTAAGAAGCACTACGTTGGATGGTGGTCTCGATACAACTACATCACCTCCGGAGCCTTCTCCTCCGCTATTGCTATCGCAGCTGTGCGTTGTTCTTCCGGCGTTTCTGATGGGTAACTGACCCACCGTTTATAGATCGTTATTTTCTTTGCTATTCAATGGCCGGGAGCAAGCATCGAGTGGTCCGGTAACGAGCGACCATACGCAGGATGTGACGGCAATGCTTGCAGGCGTTTGCCCATCCCTGACGTTGGGTACTTTGGGCCTGGTGTTGGAGAGTTCAATTAAACGACCTTTGATGAGTCTTAGATCGCTGATCGCTGTCTTCATGGGATTGTATGCTGTATTTGGTTAACCCTGTCATGAATCTCTAATTCTCTCTCTGGAACCTTATTGCTTCCCTGAACTGAGCAGAACTGTAGATTCTAAGGAAAGGAGTTGTCGTGGGTGCCAGCATGACAATCTCTGTTAGCTCTGTTGATAGAACCCTCATTGCGTTTCAATCGCTTGTCCCTTGGTCAAATCCGTTGTGGAACAAGACCAGACTAAGAACCTCACTTTCATTTCCCTATTCTCTGCCTCTCTTCTTCGAGTCGCAAACTGCGACTCCACAGGTGCGACAGCAGTCAAGTTAGTCCCTGAAGCAACTAACTAATGCTTTTCATAAAATGCCAATAGTCTAATTATCATCCACGCAACTCTCTTATAGGCCAAGACCCAGAAGAAACGAGGGAAGCAGGAGGCACCCGAATTGGGATCTGAACCGAGCAAAAAATGATTCTCCCATTGTCATGTTAGCATCCCGCCTTGCCATGCGCTCCCTACACGTCCCCGAAGAGTTCCTTTATGGACAAGCGCCGTACCCGCAAAAGTCGTTTGTAGAGCAGGGACCATTAAAATAAAGTTCCTAAGCAAGTAGGAGGGCTGGTTTTGCATAAGAAGTGTTGGAAAGACGTGGTATGCTCCATGCTTTTGTTTCAGACAAAGAGCTTTGACTGGGCTTGCTGGGATGTAGGTTTAAAGCATGAGGGGCACCAAAGCGTTTTGATCTTAACTATACCGCAAAGACCTGAACGATCATCGGAGCGTTCCCATGCTCGGCATCTCGCAATTCGCTAGCCGTCGTAACAAAAACCTACGAATGTTAAATGCTTCTTTCAAACATCTCCTCTCGAACCTCGCAGTACGAAGAGAAGCGTAGTTTGAGGGAGAAGGTAGTAGACCGATTATAGGAGAGTGACATGAGGACGATAGGTTGGGGATGAAGAGGACGCATCTTGTCAACCCGCGCTTTTATCAACGAGGAACGGTTACATTCTGGATCCTCGTGCCGGACATTATGGAGATTATACTGGGCTATGGCTCCTCAGATATTTCTTGTTCATCCTCTTCTGGGACCAAAATCGAAAGCGTTGGGTAGTTGGAGCACATGTAGAATATGGCAATCTGCAGCTATGGCATAAAAGGAGTGTCTGATTTGCAAAGATAAACCGACTGTTCTTACATCGATTTATTTTCAAACAATGTCCTTTACAAAAGCAACCACAAGTATCCATTTCCCCTGCAACTTACATTGTTTCTCGTCCTCAGTGACCAGTTAGTGGATTTTGACCCTATCCAAGAGCTAAGTGGCATGTCTCTATGCATTCCTCATATCTGTTCCTTTCATGGTGCCTGCAAGGATGATTCTAGGCAAGCTCACTTCAAATTAGTCGGGAACGAGATTTCGCTTTGTGAGGTGAGTGGTATAAGCCCTTTCTCGGTTTTCCTGAAAGGACTGGCCCTATTTCCAGCGCCGGAGAGCGGGAGAGTCCAGAAAGGATGTGCCAGCGCCAGCGCGATGAGCAGGATGACCATTGGGACTCCGTCGAAAAGGATATAGACTTGGTGCTCCGCCAAGTAACTTCGGACCACAACTATCAGCTCTCAAAATACCACAGCCAATAAAGGAACCGCACCCGTTCCATCCTTGTGCGAGCTCGATAGAACGGTAGATTCCGCGAATGATCACCGCTCCAGTGCTTACAGCGAGCGCGACCTCAAGGTACCAGAGCGGTGTCTTCCTCGCTGGGAGGGCATCGTCGGCCTTCGCCTTCTTCCTGAACTTGAGGGCGAAGAAGCCAAAGACACAGGTGGCGACGAGTTGGAAAACGATACCAACCTCCATGATGTTTGTCCCTGCATGTCGACTCAGTCCAGCTGCTCATACTTCCAGAAAGAAGTGGAGGTTGCACAAACCCAGATCGGACCCCGACCGATCCTCAGCGGTCGCTGCTATGCCACCTCCTGCGCCTTGAAGGACTAGGGAGACGAAGTCGGCGGTGATGAAGATTATTCCATAGAGCTTCGGTTTGAGAATGGAGTAGTGCGATCCCAGTTCCACGATGATGATTCCGAAGAGGAGATAGAGAGCAGCACTGAAAAGGGTTGGACCGATAATAAGTGTTGTCGTCTTTCGAAACCAGTTATTTCATTTCGTCGAACAATGAGAGCAGCGCAAAGGACAAACCTGAGCAATGAAAGGTCCATCACCGTATGGATCGCTGCTCGACATCACACGAGAGACCCATCCGAAAATCTCAACTATTGGCAAGCCCACTATTAACATCTGCTCTCCATTGGGGGAGGAAGGGCCACACGAGCACTCACGAATTCCGCCACCAGTGATACACAACAGCGACCAGCGCTTTGACTTAATAACCAAGCCGGTATGAACGAGGGTGAGTATAGCGCTGTAATTCACCATGAATGAGTGAAATGAAACTGAAAGAGATGTTCGAACGACAAACAAAGCGGCTGCAAAAGCGATACCGAGAGCGAGGGAAGGAACGTATCCATATTGGTTGCAATCGTCCTCCAACGCATTATAACCTGGTTGTTCCCATGGCTTTGATTCCGCTTGTTTAGTGCAGAAGAGCGCCTTCTCTTGCTTGGGAGTAAGTGTAGAGTTGGACATAATTAGGAAATGAATGAAAATGATTTATCTCTATGAGTTGAGGATCTACAGAAAGGTCAAGAGTTATATATACAGGTCATTAGCATGCCGAAGAAGCGAGAGAAAGAAGGAGTTTCGCAGAAGCGAAGGAGTGCGAACGAGCGAAGTGTTGGCGAAGTTGCGCAAGAGTGTCCTCACGACACATCAGGAAAGGAAAGTAGCAACAACTAAAGACACAAGGGATAAAAGATGATGTGACTCAAACTGCAGACTACCCGTAGGTCTTCTGGAGCCTTTGAGCGACGCAGTATGTGAGGAAGATCGCAAAACAGGGGAGGGCATAGTTGAAAATAGCCAGTTGTCATGGCATATAGACTCCCATGACGCAAAAAGTGTACGTTAAGCGACTGTTAGATTCGTCTGCAAGAGAACGACACTGTGACTTCATTCCCTTTATCCCGATATCCTCATCAAGTACGCCGGCGGCATGGATGTCATGGAAAAGTCCTTCGGTCATTCATCTGATTTTTTTATGACGCTCTCCCTGCTAGCTATTTGCTGTAATCAAGTTCTGAGTTTTGCAATAGTCGGTTTGTGCAGGAGATAAAACTCGTTGATCTTTCAGATAGGCATGACTTATGACACTCGGGGAATCACTGTCTCCTTCTCCAGAGAACACCTCAATGTGTCTAATTCAGGCGCCTTTGGGGAGGTTATGAGAGAGAGTAATGAACTATAAATAAGCATATAACGATCATATTTCCATCAAAAGCTCGCAAGCGGAAAAGGACATGCTCAGCTACAAGGAGTTGGTCGCAACTTCGCCTCAACTTCCTCAACTAATCATACACCGTCTTCAGGGGTTCAGCTTTGATATCGCTTGATATACAGCCCATACAATCCATTTACTCGTGCACACTGACCTTCAAGGTCTCGCATTTCTTTCTCTAATAACGCACCTGAAGAACCTGAAGCAAAAACGTCCTTTCATGCCCTACATTGATAACATGCTCCTTTGCCTGTGCCACCTCTGTTACTGCACCTGCATAACTTCCCTAACCCTACCATTCTCCAGCCTCCAGCCGTTTTTCTTCCCAACTGCCACATCATCGTCTCCCCCGACTCGCCGTTCGTTCAGTCGCCGTCGATCAATCTCGCCGACACCGCTTTGAAAGACGCTGATTGGACAAGGAAGCCTGAGCATGTTATTTAGACCGCCTGGGAGAGACTGCAAGTTACGGAGTGTTGACGTTGAAGCCAAAAGGGGAATTTGCAGATTGAGCTGCACGACGTTAGTGAGCTTATCTTGTCTTGCGTCGGTGGTTTGGTGATGGTTGGGATTGGAGTTCGCTTCCCTTATTACTGTAAAAACTATCTATAGCTTCTGTTATCAAGCATGCGAAATTTCCAAAAAACTATATAACAAGGAAAGATTCTATATCTGAACAAGAATACCATTTCGCTTCCTTCATCCTTCTTTCAAGTCTAGGCGACATCCGTACGGATTTTGGGGTCACCTGTGGCATCACGCTTAGCAACGCGTTACGTGCTCTATCTAAGCAGTGGCCAGTTCTTTCCATGTCTCTCGTGGGATCTTTGAGAGGGATTTCCACCGTCATTACTTATCCCACTTGAGCGTCTGTACCTACCTGCCATTTTCTCAACCTTGTTCATCTTTTACGAAACAACAACAGCATCAGACAAGGCGCTGTTGACGTCGTTGTCAGACTCCCGCTTTCCAAAGACTTTGCCAGTATGTTGAGTGAATTCAACGTCACGTCTGTCGTGCGAAAGGTTAGACCAGATAACGTGCCGCAAACCAGAGATTTCTACTGCATGATCCTCTTGGGTGATGCCCGATCATGATCCACTTGTTGGCCAACAATTCAGGTTGCCTCTGGGTTTCGATCTTTCTTAACCGCCTTGAACGACTCCTCCTGTTTATCTTTCGCATTCCAGTGAGCTCAACCGTCCGTGTCTGGTCACCTTTCCAACTGATCCCAGTTGAACTCCAAAAACTTACGCTTACAACGAATCGTTCATGTTCGAACAAGTGGATGAGTGGCCTCAGCTTGTTCCTCGCCAGAACTATATTGATCACTGACACGATTGGTGAGGTGAACCATAGTCTTCAAGATTCAGGCTAAAGAGCTTCCTCTCTTCTTTTCAATAACACAGCGAGCCGCTCCAGCATGGACGTCAAATTTAAACATTTCTGACTGTTCAGAATCATGACCCTTTCTGCAGGCACAAATTGATCTGACAGTGGAGCGACTAACATATGACACCACGTAGCTCTTTGCAATGCATCAGGATATATTCCTTCCCTAGCTTCGGAATGGCTTTAAGCATCCGTTTTGAGTTTTGACATCTGTTGCATGAGAGAAGATATTCATCAGGAACGTACATCTCACACTCATACTCGGCTGGACCAACATCCTATTCCAACGGTGGGCACTACTGACTCTGACAACTGGGCGACCAAGTGGGTTCTATGGGATCTAGAGGGATGTTGCTGACGAGACGATTCATTAGCTGAGGTTGTTAGATAGATTGTGCATTCGTAATCGCCTTAACGAGACCGTTCACGACACAGGCAACTCATCCGTCTCTTTCAGAAGGCCATAATCTCAAAAGCAAGCATATAGACGGCAAGGCTGATCATCATGCCCTCCCTCTTCAGCCCTGATTTTACCTCTCATGTAGCATCATAATCATCCACTGAGATATCGATACTCCCTCTCAAGCCGAAACTCTAGGGTTTGTGCTCATCAGTGCGGATGTGATATCTGGTACGTTTCCAGCCACGGGAGGAGCGTTGTGTGTGACCCCAGACGACGATGACACTCAAATAGGTGTTTGTTGCTAGATTCTTGATGTGCGACATTTCCTCATGACCGATGATGCCCTGCTAATCACAGCCAACTGACTTAGCACCAACCTACATGTTCGCTGGCACTCAATCCTTTTCCGTCGTTAATGGTGGCTACTTAATCTACAGTCTGCTTGTCAGAACCACCTTTATTAGGGTAGACGTGCCGACACCCGAGAGACAATTTATTGTTTGAGGAGCAACCAGGGATAAGGTTCGCAGCAAATTGTAAGGACTGCTCTCATGGATGGGAGAATGAACGGTGAGTGTTAGGACCATGGGTTGCCACAAGGAATGATGAACCAATGTGACAGATGGTAATCGATTCGTTCGTAACAACTTGAGTTGAGAGGAAATAATTCACAATATTGATGATGAACATGTTTTTACCCTATGCCTCAGGCTGTCAGTGCTTACTTAACGCAGCGAGCCGCTCCAGCGTGGACGTCAAATTTAAACATTTCTGACTGTTCAGAATCATGACCCTTTCTGCAGGCACAAATTGATCTGACAGTCTGGGAGCGACTAACATATGCCCCCACTTAAGATCTTCGGAATGCATCAGGATATATTCCTTCCCTCACTTCGGAATGGCTTTAAGCATCCGTTTTGAGTTTTGACATCTATCGCATGAGAGAAGATACTCATCAGGAACATAGGTCATTCTCACACTCTTACTCGGCTAGACAAACATTCTATTCCAACTTTGGGCACTATTGACTCTGACAACTGGGCGACCAAGTGGGTTCCGTGGGATCTAGAGGGATGTTGCTGACGAGACGATTCATTAGTTGAGGTTGTTAGATAGATTGTGCATTCGTCATCGCCTTAACGAGACCGTTCACGGCACAGGCAACTCATCTGTCTCTTTCAGAAGGCCATAATCTCAAAAGCAAGCATATAAACGACGAGGCTGATCATCGTGCCCTCCCTCTTCAGCCCTGATTTTACCTCTCATTTAGCATCATAATCATCCACTGAGATATCGATACTCTCTCTCAAGCCGAAACTCTAGGGTTTGTGCTCATCAGTGCGGATGTGATATCTGGTACGTTTCCAGCCGCGGGAGGAGCGTTGTGTGTGACACCAGACGATGATGACACTCAAAGAGGTGTTTGTTGCTAGATTCTTGATGTGCGACATTTCCTCATGACCAATGACGCCCTGCTAATCACAGCTAACTGACTTAGCACCAACCTACATGTTCGCTGGTACTCAATCCTTTTCCGTCGTTGATGGTGGCTACTTAATCTACAGTCTGCTTGTCGGAACCACCTTTATTAGGGTAGAAGTGCCGACACCCGAGAGACAATTTATCGTTTGAGGAGCAACCAGGGATAAGGTTCGCAGCAAATTGTAAGGACTGCTCTCATGGATGGGAGAATGAATGGTGAGTGTTAGGACCATGGGTTGCCGCAAGGAATGATGAACCAATGTGACAGATGGTAATCGATTCATTCATAACAATTTGAGTTGAGAGGAAATAAGTCACAATATTGATGATGAACGTGTTTTTACCCTACGCCTCATGCTGTCAATGCATACTTTGGATGATCTCTGCACTACACACCTGCAGCACCACTTGCTGGCGTTGACCTTCTATGAATTGTATGTTGCAGAACACCAGCAGTTGAACGGCAACAATGTGCTTCACCATAAACATCACCTACTTCCGTGTAAAGCCCCTTTGCCTCTTCAAACGCCTTCAGAGCATCCTCATT
>MU271338.1:71511-86617 GCA_021432655.1 Atractiella rhizophila
AGAGATACCAAACAATCGCTTGTGGACCTTGTAAGCTGGCCACCAAAAAAGAAACCACTATCTTCTATTGGCGACTGTTTTGGACAAAGAAAGCGAGTTTTGTCCTGCCTAGCCAAGAAGGACAAGAGCGCCATTGAGTCAATGGCATTCCGTTTATGATTCCTACAAGCTTTCATGCCTTCTGCAAGCTCACCCCGAGTAATCAGACACCGCGAAGGCACCAGTGTGCCAGACGTTCAGAGATGCTGGGAATGGGAAGAAGAAGAAGAAGAGAAAACATTCATTCTCGGTTCCGGCGGCACAAGGACTTTGGTATGTGTGAATGGAATGAACTCTATTCAAAAAAAATTGAAAATTGGATGCCCAGCTTGAGCGGGTCAGCAGGGAATCTGGAGGCGCTGAACACCCTTAATTATAAAGTCTGTGGGCTTATGACGTCTAGGTGAGTGTGAAGGCGACATCGTTTGAGTTCACTTGTGAGCGAAAGCTCAGTGTTCACAACAATTTTACTCTGAAAAGTCACAACCGCTTCTATATTCTATTTTGAGTGGAACGCTCCTGATTAGTACTAGCCAAGCGCCAGATCAAATTCTCAAGTTTTCAAGCCGAATAGGTCAACAAGCATGTACATCGTACTTGTGCGGCAGGCTCATCGGGCAGGCAGGGTGGATGGGGAATATTTTACGAACCAAACCGAGTTCCCACAGCTGGCATAAACTTTTGTTACCGTTATGGTGTTGGTCCTGTGGTAGACCGGAGACGGAGACTCCACGGAGGGCATCAAGGTGTGAGAGCCCCGACCTCCCTAACACCTTTTTCTATTGTTGTCACTAGTATGCTCCGTCTTATTGCTGTAATGCCATGTTAGAGGGTTATTTGGACTTTGAATTTAGCGCTGTGACCATCCTTCCGCGCGAAAGGACGAGCTAGATTCGTTTCAGGATTCTCTTAGGTTCTGTATATAGACAAGACAGGCCTCACATTTCCTTCCTCAACCTGATCTTCACCTCGGCTCTCCCTCAGTGAACACTCTTTTGAATACCTACAGTCATTGATTTGAAGATGATATCTTCAAACAACATTCTTTTCGCCATCCTCGGCGCTGCTATCTCTGCAAATGCTCAGGGAATCGTCGATAACCGAAGAGTAGCAGGCACCTTATTCGTTCGTCTTTTCTTTTCGGCTGGTATTCCATCTCCTGTACTGACATGATGAAAAGGATCAAGCTGTGCCTTTTGATGGCAACTACAAACTCACCAATGTTGGAACCGGCAAAACCCTCGTTTGTTGCTTTCTTCCACGTCATCTCTCTGAGATCGTAACCAAGTGGGGATTGTGCAGGTTTACACGCACACGGACCAACCAAACATGTACCCTGGTGTGTTATCTTCTTTCATATATTAAAGAGATTTTTCTCAAAATTCAACGGTGATCTCGCAGACGATGACAGTCCATCCACCATTTTGTCCAAGATGTCCTCTTCCGTCGACCAGCCGAGGGCGGATGATGTCTTTGAGCTTCTCTCCAACCCCAACAATGATGGATCCACGAGAATCAGGAATGCTGATTCTAACAAGGCATGTCGCTATTTTTTTTGCTCACGATGGAGATTATCTAAATTACACTTTTCATGCAAGGCTCTCGCGTCGCAGTGGGACTATGACAGTGGAACCGATAAGTTCGGTGTTGCCTACGTTTGCCAGGCAAATTCACCCTTCTATTCCATCCTTCCATTTACTCAAGTTTGATTAGGTTGGCCCCGGCTGCCAAGACGAGCATGGGCTCGGTATGATTTCAATTCTCTCTTTTCAAGCCAAACATTGGATTAATTGGTTGGACTGCAGAGCCCGACAAGCAGTGGTGGCTCTTCGTCCCTGTCGGAGAGTCAGGATCCGACTCCGACTCGTCTGAGAGAAAGGCCTCAATCAAGAGCAACGCTAAAGTCGTTAAAGAGGCGGACGATTCCGATTCTAAGGACGATGGGAGCTCCGATGACAACAGCTCCGATGATGGTTCCTCGTCTGGTGGCAAGTGTGACAAGGTGCTCCGTATCTCCTTGTTATTCGATCCAAGCTGACTTCGGAGGGACGCAGAACCCTGACTGGATCTTCCGCCATGGCACGAAGGAGTTCTACCGCAAACACCCAGAATGCAAAGGGCTGGCGAAAGAGCCTTCTTGCCGTCACCCTGCTTCGTTCCTCAAGGCTCATCCTGAATATTTGGACGACCACCCCGAGTGCAGGAACGTCGTCAAATCAAGGCTCGCGCATAAAGTCAGGAGGTCCCACGCTGGAATGAATGCCAATGTCAACCTTATGCAGAAGAGGGGTCAACAAGCCTACGCTATCATTGTCGTTGATCACATGTGCGTTATTCTTATTAATCTACCTCGAAAAAGCATGAGATACTGATGGGAGAACTGGTGGAATAGCCTGAACATGACCACAAGGGCCATCTCTGGAAATGAGATTGCTGCATTCGCTGATGCTCGCTCTACCCTTATGGTGGACTATGACCCCACTGACAAGGAGCAATGGTGGACGTACGTTACTCTGTCGCATCCTACGTTCCTCTATGCTAATCATTGTCTGCTAGCGTCACCGAAGCTTAATTCGCCCACTTACATCTAATTCTGCGTCGACAGTATACCCTGCTGGTCTCCATATTTCGCTTTCTCCCGTCTGATTCGTCGAGGCACTTTGCACTTCGATGACATGAGTTTGAAACTATTTTGCAAGAATGTAGTTAGCATCACCTGCGTCCGTCCTCAGGGCCATTTGCAGCTGGCAAAAGAAGTACGCCTGCATCCACATTAGCTGCATTCACACAGTTAGAGTGACCGGTGAACAAACGAATCAGTCTTATGAAGCGACCCCTATTGTGGAGCCCTAACCATTTCGTAGTCCTTTGCCGAAATATGATGGATGCGGTAATGGGATACAATCATCAATCCAACGGATCGGGTGGATGTTCATTAAGTCAGTGCTGCTAGATTAGGGATTACATGTGGATAACAGAGGCTAAGGCAACTTGAACAGGCACGATCAATCTCGATAACGAGTTGGACACGGATACAAACACGGAATGCAACTACTCTGTTTAGGAACACGCCTAGAGGAGGAAGAGGTACACAGAGACAGGTAATCCATCGAGGGAAAGAACACTGTAATATGAAAAGTGGACTTGAGCAATGGAAACTCAACGTATCAACATCTCAGCTGCTTCTTCTCCTTGAGCGACAATAACGCGGAATACTCCTCCTTCAATTTTTTGTTCTGCAGCTTCAGGTTATGTACTTCATACTGCCAGCTCGTGCTACCTCGCACTTCCAACTCCGCGAAGACGTCCGCGTCAGTGGCGCTGGAAAGAGCTTCTGTGTTGACAAAAGGGGGATAGTGTGGCGATGTGTGATGGGTGAAGGAGGAAGCAGGAGCTGAAGGGAGGGAGAAGACGTGATTCGAAGGGGCGGAGGCTGCCGCAGGATCGGATGGGTCGAATTCTGCAATATTGCAAAAAATGGTCCTCATCCCGTTCACCTCCCCTTCTGCTTCTGCCCCTCTTCCATTGGGAAACATGACTGAACGGACGTGAATGTCGAATCCCATCCCGGTCCTCAGGGTATGATGGACGCTTTGGACCGCCCCCAGTTTTAGTGTCCTCTCGATAGCAGAAAGAATTTCTTTATGACGCCGTGTGTCCAGTTCAGGTAAACATAGTCCGACGAATTTTTCTGCACTAGATCCAAGGAGACGTTCTGCTGCTGCAGTAGTGTATAGCACGATTCCGGTGGAAGACAATTTAACCCAGAAATCCCGGTTGTCTCTGGTAGTGGAAATTGACGAGTTGGAGCGAATGAGAGGCCAGGGCAGAGAATCCAGAGGTTTGATTCGTCCCACTAGGACAACGCACTAAAGCTCTCCTCAGTTTAAGTTGGAATTAAAACGGGTGAAGACGAACCTTCCTCCCTTTAGACTGTTCAACATCCAGCCTCCCTCTCGCCTCCATCCAAATGTACCCACTGGTCCTCTTCCTTACTCGGTACAGCAGCCTCACAGTTCCCGTATTCGTTATGTCCTTGATATCTCTCATAACTCCAACGACATCGGCTACAGCGCTCGATCAGTGCAATACTCTTTCAGACAAACAGGGAGGAAAGTCAAACCTGGATGGACATAATCTGCCCAATTCCGAGATATGAGGGAAGCCGCCTCGTATTCCACTGTAATGAACTTATCAGATTCGTTCTAATACATAAATTGAAGGACGACGAACGAAACTGCTCCGTGTTCGGGGAAACATAAAGCACCGTCCCTTTGAGCGAGAGAACATGAATGAAGTCGTCGCACTATCGCATCTGTAAGCCGCGCATTCTTTTCACGTATCAGTAGCAATCGACGCACGCAATCCAGCATCCACTCGTTCCACGCCCCTCTCTCGCTTTCATCCACTTCGATCCCTCCAGTCCCCGTTGACTCAACCGCCTGCACCGCGGAGGCCAGCATGGATTCAATATTTGAATCTTCTAGGATGGAGCGCTTCCGCTTCTTCCCACCGTTCCAGCCCATTCCTGTGGCTGCCACCCCAGAACCGATAGAAGTGAATGTATTCGACGGAGAGTCGTCTGACACTTCGTGTTCGCCGGAAGGGTGTGGTGGGACATTTGGGAGAAAGTCGTGTGACTGAGTTTGGGGATTGGTCTGTGACATTGCGAGCGAAACATCATAATTGAAGGTTTCAGCTTCTTCTTCTACCCACTGCGCTGCGTGTACCTCTGTTCCAAAACTCACTGTCGTCTGCTGGGCTAGAGTAGGAAACTGAGGAATGGTGGACTGTGTGACGGCATAATTGACGATGTACTACTTTCCTTAGCAGTCATGCGCATTTAAGTGTAGGGAGGAAACTTACTGTCCCGTCCCTCATTCTTTCGACAATGCTAAACGGCTGCTCCACCAAATCAACCTGCAATCCCACGAAATATGCAATCTCATCCGACTCCCACGATATTGGTATAATAGTCACCTGTCCAATGATACCATCAATCTCTCCTTAGAGAACAGAGCCATGACGGACAAGATTGATGAACGCTCTCCCATCCTTTTTGTAGTTCACAATAGAGGCCTGACACTCCCTTCCAGCCTTGATGAACTCCCTCAAATGATTCACGGCTCCTTCATGGGTCCACTTTCCCCTTTCATCTCTGATACCTCCTTCTCCCATTCCCCCAGCAGAAGGCGTAATACCAGCATGAGGGACCTGTAAGAACCTACAATTCCTGCCCAGTATCTCTCCCCTCTCATACCCAGTCAACCTCTCGAACGTCTCGCTGCAATAAACGATAGGCATGTCCCACTGACGCGCATCAACGACGGTGAAAGCGCACGACATGTCTATCGGCCCTAGGTTGATGACGGGATCCGGACGTGAAGCGACGCGGGCGAGGATGGAGAGGAGGTCGAAGCCTGAGGTAGAATAGAGGCCGGGGATATTCTCAGGTGGCGGGAGAGGGAGAGGAAAGGATGCGGCTAGAGCAGAGGTGGTTTCAGACGGCAAGCTGGGAGGAAGAAGAAAGATGGGATCAGTACGCAGGATCGGGAGTGGCAACATGGTCGTTGCAGCCACCTGAGGGGAAAAGGAGGCAAAAGATGGGAAGACACTCTAGAAAAAGCGACAACTTATGACGTCAGCAGATCCATCTTATGGCAGCATAGGACCACAAGCCACCAGGTTGTACTGAGAGCAACGAGTTTACACAGACTGTACGCCTGATTTAGATCGAAGCACTCGTTCGATCAAAAACAAACCGGCACACAAGGAGTTATTCAATGCGACCATGAAAAATGCTTCCTTGAGATTGACCGAATTCATTTTATTCTTTTCTTCCTTTGCCACTTCTCAAAACGTACAAAATTCAATGTGTACTCTGTGAGAACTTTGAGTTGCTAAAGCACCGCATCTGACACAAGGAAGTCGAGGTACTGAATCTACACCATGCACACAAAGAGAACGATATTGTCAGCAGCATTTAATGTGGATGTAACTTTTACATATAATACATCCTCCTTTGCTACTTTTTCTTGTCTGCTATCCTGTCTTAGGGAGGCGAGGAGCCGACCAGTGACCCATCTCAAGCCCATCTGGAAGAATTAGAGCCAGCCCAAACCGATCAGAAACGACGAAGGGGACCGTTGACTGTCTTCTTTCTTCCTCAATTTACACCTCAGGAGACGTCCCATAGCCGACAGCGCATCGATCCGATCAGGGTAATTTTACAGTTGTGGAAGATTTCACTTCCTCCCACACAATAATTCGGCTTGCCAGTGGAAGATGCTCCACTTGGCCCATTGACGAAGGGTCGACAGCCAGGCGTTACAGATGTCAAAACTTCAGAAACACAAAAAAAGGAAGATCAGCTGAGTGAAATTAGAGAAGAAGAGAGAGGAGGCGGAGGGATTGACGTAATGTTCCTCCTGTTCCACACTACTGCCATAGTAATTCCAAACAGAGGTCTTCTCTCGAAATTCAAAGGGAGGAAGGAGGAAGGACAGAACGAGGTTCGGAGAGTGATGCGCACCTCCATCTGATTCCCCCTCTGGCCCCTACAACGCTACATCCATAGGGAGCAAAGACTGCAGGCACTTCCTTTTCCCACAAGCCATCAGTCCCTTCCATGCTCCTTATTCTCACACCGACCCCGGAACCTGAGAGATGGCCAGAGTCTGAAGGAGGCACAGGAAGAGGTGGATACGAATGACCTGTGAGGGAGAGCGAGGGTGGGATGGCGAAGGGAACTGGATTGGCGTGTTGGTGCTGGTGATAACCCGAAGACATAGGGTCATAGATACAGTCAAGTTGTTGCTTAACGTTGAGGTCCTGAAATTGGAGTAGAGGGACCCAAGAAAAATAGCGCGAAAAAGTGAGAAAAGGGAGAAAGCGAAGGTGGTCGTTTTTTGGGATTCATATTACGTGGTTCCCGCTTGCAAATAAAGTTCATTTGGTCTTATCAGTGTACGTTCATCTGCATCCGTCCGTCCAATCCAACCACCATCAAGCAAAGTAGAAAGAACACAGGACAGGTATTCAACTACCCTAGGTGAGCTTCCCGTCTACCCGATCTCATGGAGAAACCCAGCTTCACTTCTGCCTATTTCCCCACCAGAAACCGGGATCCAATGCCTGGCCTTGGGTCTCGTGTTAACTGTGACTCCTTTTCATTATGACTGTCTTATAGATAGACAATAAAAGAGTGTGCGGTATGGATACAATGAATCGACCGCACCGTAATCTGTCGGATCCTCACTGGTACGCTTGAATATGTGCACAGCTCACTCCTTGTTTCCTTACATTTCTCAAAAGCTTCGACGAACAGCCGCTGATCTCTCTCATCCACAGGCGAAACGACTGATAGTATACCTCCCGAGTGCCTACTGAAGAAGAAAGAAAGAACCCATGGCCTCACTCTCCACCCGTCGACTGACCAAGGAACTGAACGAGCTTCAGTCGTCAGCGCCAGAAGGCATACGGTTGTTGACCTCCGAAACATTGGCAGAGTGGACGGTGGAAGTGAAGGTCTTAGGCGAGACTGTGTATCGAGGAGGTGGGTCTTTCATCTAGACAACTTGAAGGACAGGCAGTGATCCTTCTCTCTTGCGTGCGTCTTGTGAGGTAGAGACTTTTGCTCTCAAATTCAAATTTTCACCGGTCAGTTCTTCCCATTCTCTCTCACGCGAACACGCTCTCATTCAATCGATCGTAGTGCGTTTCCTTCAGGGTTGTGTGTTGCTGGCATCTGTGTTGATGGGAAGGATTAAGACAATACCCAATCGATTCTCCACAAGTTACCTTTCTCACCACTCCGCCATACAAGCCTCCTGTCGTCCGTCTCCTCGTTTCCGTCCGTAGTCAGATCGTATTAACGAGGGATATGGATGGATGTAGCACCCACACGTATATACGAACGGTCACATCTGCGCGAGCATATTAGGGACAGGTTGGTCGCCGGTCCTAAACACCGTCCGTTTTCCCCCAAAATCATGTCTCTTCGACCAACAAAGAGATGGATTGGACGTCTAGATCTCGATTTGTCTTAGTTTACAGAGCATGTTGGCGAGCTGTACGAAGCAGGAATTGCCGCCGGATAACGATCGGTTCGTCCCACATATCCTCCAGTTCCGTTCCTGGAGTATATTCGCTCCTCAAAGCTCTTCTGATGGATGGAACTTTGGATTGTGGAGAATAGATACGTGAGATACGCGCCAGAGAATCCGAAGGAAACGAGGTTCGTTTATCACGACGATACCGTCTGATCGACCAGATTCAGTTCTACGCCTGCTCATATTGTTGTGACATCCATTTCTTCTGTAATCTCTGCAGGTACCATTTCAAATACATCATTGTCTCCTGGAGTGCTGTAATGAGTGGTCTTAAGTGAGAAATATGTGTTGTAGATGCGAGTAGAAGGGATCGGTGACACGGAGAATGTTGGGTTACTGTCATCTTTTTAGTTTAGAAGAGTGGAATGACTGCATGATTTGGAACTTTGTGCTTCGTATCCTCAATTCTGCCGACTTAAGTGTTGTTCACATAAGATTCACAGTAAGAATTCATTATACAAGCAGGGTACAAGCCTAAAAAAAGCCACTGTCGAGCAACAAAAAGAGACCTACGGGCGCAACTCGGACCCAGGACTCGTTGGGGCCCTCGAGGACTGGTGAACGGCTACCCTGATAACGTCTCTACCACTACACCAAGAACGCATAAACGGCAATACCTATGCACTTGAAACCACGTACATATATCAAAGTTTCCTCTTGTTTACATCTATTTATTCTTGTTTGGACCGAGCATCATGTGGAGAATGTTAATGCTACGATGTCAACATGACGACCCTCCAGTGTGTACAAGTTAAAAGTTACTGTATTCTATTCGCAAACCAAACTCATCTCATGCTGTATACCAGCTATCCGATAACATCCACAGATGAAGCTTTCATCCGCAGCATAACATGATGCTTCTTTGCAATGCATAAGTCAGCTCAACAGTCTTCTCACCTCAAATCCTCAGAGCTCGCGAGCTCGCTCTCATAATTCTCATACGGAGGAGTTGACTGTGATCCTCATGCTGAGTGCTGCTTGTTATGAAAACTTGAACGCAGCAGGAGTGCATTGACACCACGTGACTTCGGCCGCTCCCTTTTCCGGACATGCGGGTTCTTTCACTCACGCTCACACTGCATGCCTCCGACATCGACCACCGCTCCCTGCCAACTCGCTATCATACTATATATTCTATAATATCTTCTCATCTACTGGCCACATTCATGCCTGCAGACGAATGAGACCCACCCAAGGAAATGACTACCCAGACCCTTCTTACTCCGACCTCGTACACCTCCCAGTCTTCCTCACGGACGAAGCTTGTCAAGCCCTCCGCTTCTCCAGTGCCCGGTATATACCTTTTTGTCCGTTTGTGCGGTGGAAAAATAGCTGAGTATGTGTGGATGATCCAGTGGGATACACGGACTCCAAAGGAACCCTACACCACACCAAGTTGGGAGCAAAGCTTGGAACGCGGAGAGAGAGGAGGGAGAGGGAAGATGAACTCTCAAAGCCCGGGAATGTGAGAGGTGGAAGGAGGGATGTGGAGCTAGAAGGGATCGAACACGATCTTGAACGTATGTCCACCTTCCTTTCTGCCACCGAAGTATGGAGAGGTTTTGAGCGAAGGAAGATGTCTCTTTCAGCGGTTTACATTGCTGCTACCTTCATCTTCCATCTTTCTTATCGAGGCGATTTCAGGCGGAGACTCAGTAGCTAAAATGCCGCTGCTTGCCAAATACAAACGTCGGATTTAGTGAACCGCCGGCGGAGAGCCAAGCCACTTCTCATCACACAATGTTTTCACTCCATATTTCTCCCTTTGGTTTTCGCATTCATTCACATTTCATTTCACAGTTAACTGCTTGCTAACGCCTCCGGGTGTTGACATTTGCTGCCCACAGTAGAGGGGCGTGTTAGAGCTGGAGCCAAGCGGCCGTTGCGTCACTGCTCGGTGGAAGCATTTGGAAGTGTGCCTCTAGATTCACTATGCGTAATACTCGTGCATAGATGCATATCGCGGGTTCTGGTGGAAGAACAATGTCTGCTTTATTCCTGTTCTTGCATCTACCTCGAAAGTTGGTGGATGTGCTCGATGTGTTCTGTGCTGCGAGTCCGAACGCTTCACATATACGGTGCAAACGAGGCTCTATCGCATCATCTGGGCTTTGTGCTCTTAGTTACTGGATGTATTAAACTACTTACGACAAATTCTGTGCGGGAGGTGTGAACAACCTGTTACGCATCATAGAAACATTCATAATACTCTTCAGCCTCTTCCAGAGTTGTGGATAGCAGACTTAAGTGTTTGATCCCTGCCGCAAGGTAGGATCAGGTCTGCCAGTGGCCAACAAACAAGAAGTGATAGAGAGTGCAAGTGCGGCGTTCTAGCCTTAGTTAGGTATGCGCTGATTAGACGAGCGGAAACGTTTGACCGGAAAGCTTTATATGAGATGTCCCATTCCTTCACCAATAAAGCTAAAGTCGTATCATTGAGCGGATGTGAGTTCGCGAGCCATGAAGCTTCGTTGAACGGTTCATGAAACAGTGTAACCTAGCAAACGATCCAGCTACAAAACATGATGATGGCAGCCAGGAGCCCCTTGAATGTGCGTGACGTGTTTCACTGCATGGTTTGTTATATGACAGAGTTGCGAAGGTTTCTACATTTAGTACAGAGGAGAGCTCACATTCCAAGCCTCTCTCTTCTTATACATGAGCGTTCCTGATTACGCGGATGCTTTTGCGAAGAGCATTTGTTCACTACACAGTTGCTGACCAAATTCACAGATACACAGTTTCGTGGAGCGACCCCAAATCTCCCACGACGCAACTCGAAACGAACCACATCCGACTCAGAATCTGTTGCATCTTCAGCCTCATCTTCCTCCTCTGGCGAAAGATTCCCGGCTGTAATGAACCACAGGAAGAATTCATACACTTCAACATTAGGGAATGGCAGCGGTTCCTTCAACTCGGCACCTCGGAGGGGCAGTCCGAAGTCGATTCGCGATCGTCAAGCGGAGAGGGAAGAAAGGGAACGATTACGAGAACAACGCCAGCGCGAGCGCCTGGAGCGAATGAGTGGACGACATTATGGTGGTAGTGGATACGAGTCAAAGAACCGCGTCGCATCGGACAATGCACCTCCCCTCTCACGTTACGCCTCCGGGGTGTCATCTTCCTCTACCACCTTCGGTGGAGGGCGGGGTCGACTTGCCTCCGAGACCATGAAGTCACCACTTTTATCCGGAGGAAATGGTGGAGGTTTCCAAGGAGGTCTGCTTCGAGCGGCCAGCATATCATCCTCATCTTATACCCCTCAGCTCGTTGTCCCCGTTGCACCAAGAACTGTAGGAAAGGACCTACGCTTTGAGAAACTGGTCCCCACTGCCCCTTCCTATCGTCCGAAGAACGTCACAGATACAAGTGCTGGAAATCGGCTATGGGGTAAGCACACCTTGACTAGTGCAATATGAATTGCTGAGCAAAGGGCAGGGAACACAAAAAGCGATGCTCGAAATGACCTACTACGTGTCGATCCCAATCGCGGAAATTCCGTGAAGTCGTCCCTCATGGAAGCTACTATTCGAAAAGAAAAGCGTCAATCGATCCTCAATCCCAATGCTCAACGGAAGACTTCCATATCCACCGGCGACGGAGACAACCCCTCCCTTCCGTCAACCTCTTCGACGTCCCCGTCGAAACTGGACAAACGATCCGTATATGCCTCCTTGGGCGTCGGAAGCGTCTCTTCCGTACCGTCGCGAATGCATGTCGGTTCTCGAATCGATGATTCTGATGTCGAACGAGCTCAACGAGCCTCCATGGATCTCAGCCGGTTAGAGGAGACTGCGAAGGACGGGGGAAGGTGGCGTAGTCGTTCGTCTGCGATGGCAATTGGAGCGTATCGTGGTGATGACGGCCTTCTAAGCCGGGCTCCGCTAGAGGAGGAAGAGTACGATAGGAGAGACTTCAACAACGACACCGCAGGGGGTTATGACGTTGGCCGCGACGACGACAGTGACGATTCTCTGCCGCCGCCGGTGCTCGAAAGCAACTTCCTTGGGAAGAAGGGAGAAACTGCTGTTAGTACACCGTCGAAGCAATCAGTGGACCTGTATGGCATTCCAGAAGAGGGTCATGACTTCGATCCGTCGGGTGGCGAGAAGGGTCATAGTCAAAGCACCAGAGGAGGTGGGAAGAAGCCAAAGACAAAGAGGAAGAAGAGTACCGATCCTGCCGGTATGATACGGAGCGCCACAGAAAATAACGAGCTCCGAGGGACTGGATCCCTCAGTGAGGGATTCAAGGACATGAATTACGGCTTGAGAAGAAGTCATTGTTTAACTATTTTACTGGTTAACTGAGCTGACAAGTTGGAGCAGGTCTCGATAGCTTCAAGGTTGGTGCAAAGTTTGAAGTCTTTCGAGCAAAGAAGAAAATCGGCAGGGCCCTCCTTGGATAACGCAACCGCTTCTGGCTTCCTGTGTACCATGCTCCATGATATTCTTACAATTCCCGACAATCTTCCTAGCTATTTAAATCTTGGTCGATCGAATTCAACATGGATTGGTCTGTTGTTCAAATATAATCTCTCTAAGCTTCAAACTTGTCTATAGGATTGGATATTCCCCACTGTTTCTGAGATCAGTGCACTGATTTGGAATTGTATACAAAACCTTACAAGTCAAAAAGCGTTTCATCTCATTCTGCGTTCTCTCGCTTTTTCCTCAACTCCCATCCCCCTTCATTTAGTTTCGTTTCTCTCTTCATACTAGAGTACCATGTAACAGTGATACTATGGATTTCACTTCAATGCACTCTCCCAGGAACTTGCCTGCCCCGGCCCATAATGTTCAATTCTTCCTTTCAGAAACGGAATATCCTGAATGTTGACATTCGGCAAGGTGCAAAAAGGCGGCAGTTTTCGCAAGGAGTGCTTCAGATGGAACGCAACAAAGAGCAAAGCAGTTACAGGAAGTAACAAAGGAGATGGGACTTTGTTTGGTTGTAGTTGTCAGAGGTGAAAAAAGAGACGAGACGGTGCTCCGAACCCAGGACTCGTTGGGGCCCCCGAGGACTGGCGAACGGCTTCCGAGTCGTCTACCACTGAGCCAAGAACGCAGAATGGTGCATCGTGTAAAATATACTGCAGAACCATCTATATATACCATAAAATTGGTTTATTTGTGTCTGTTTACAGTGGCTTAAAGATTGCCAAGTTAATCTTCCGAAGTCAACCATCGCCCAGGTGCTAAAAGCTTGTGGATAAATAGACTGTAGTAAATCCCTGATGAACAGAAGCTGTGTAAACGGAAAGAGCAGCCGGACTGGCCAAGGTGCGTTGTATATTCGTTATGCTAGGTACAGAGATTGGGAAATACATTTACTTGCTCTTTTGGTAGATGATGCTGTGGGTGGTTTTACTGCATAGTATGCAGAATTTTCTGCGCTGCCATCTAGTAATGGAAGAGCAATGCCCCATTGAATCAACCAGAACGACCCAAGCAGGATCCTAGAGACGCTCAGTTGTTCTCTCCATTCTATGTTGTGACATGAGGAAACTTGCCCTTCTACGTGTGTCGTTTGCATGTCGTTGGGGATCAAATGGACAACCCGTCCCCTGTAAAATCATTGAGAGCTCTCGCCAAAATGTAGCACCTTCGTTTGCACTTTCGAAATGTAGCACCTTCGTTTGCACTTTCGAAATGTAGCACCTTCGTTTGCACTTTCGAAATGTAGCACCTTCGTTTGCACTTTCGTTGTGTGCAAACAGCTACGCCTCCGCATTCTTTACGTTTTGCTCAAATGTCCCCCGGAGCGAAGGCTTTGTTGAAACGCATCCTCCTGTTCATGTCAAATCCACCTCCCAATTCGCAAGCACATTCATCCTCATGCCTCCAGTTCTACCATCTAATTATTTCATTTCATACGGCATCCCATCTGACCTCCCTTGCCAGTGAAAGTCAGACCTTTGGTGATTGCCAGATCGAAAGCACACTGCTTGTTGTCGTGCTATCGTTTGCAAGTCGAGCAAGAGTCTATCCATTCCGTGAGCAAACACGTTGAACCTCGACCCTTCGGTAACGGAAAGACGCGCGGTTTCCATTTTCCCTCAGGCGGAAGTCCACCTGCAGACGAAGCTGACAAAGCTTCCGCATCATCCTTCTAGATCGTTTCAGCATTTCAACTAGATCTAGCTACAACTAGCGGTGTCCAAAATATCGCTGGCTTTTGGAAAGGGAGCAAAAGGTCGACTTTGGCCGCGCGAATACCACGTTCCCGCAGTCTGAAGTGCCTGTAAATAGCAACCGCGGAATCTAAAAGTCGAAAGTGCGAAAGTGCCACGAAAGGCCCGCGAGCGGGCCTCTGGCTCGACTTTCGCACTTTCGACTTTTGAAAACACGTGTGAACCATGCAAATCTCACGTCTACAATCCTCACAGTTCTTGTACTCCTCTCCATTTCCACAGCCATGAGCACATCAGCTCTCTATTATCAACAAGCTGAGGCTATGATGAGCACTGCAGCTCTTCAGTTTACAAGGTGATCAACATGTCTGACATTTTTATTGACCAGAACGTTGTAGAAAAGTGAGATGGACAGAGTTGGGCTGTTAAATCGCAAACTCCGTGGTCCCCGCGTGTGTGCAACTCGTAGTACCATTTTGGTCCCTCCAGCTGAGTGAGGTAGCCTCTTCGGACTATCCCAAGCGCCGTCCAATATATCACGCTCTTTTGACTTTTACATTTTCGGGACTCTCAAAAGCCAGCGATATTTTGGACACCGCTACTAGTGTCCCAGCTGGTGGAGCTGATTTAAGGCGTTGTGCACAGGAATGTTTGTACAAGAGATAACAGCTTTGCAATTACAGCATCCCTCATCTGCGTTAATTGCTTCATTCGTCCTTCTCTTGCCCTACTGCTCGTTCTCCCTTCTATGTCAATATGAAATGCACTCTTCCAATTGCACGTATTGAACACGCTGCCGCTGAAAATGTGACGAATCTGC
>MU271339.1:0-86473 GCA_021432655.1 Atractiella rhizophila
CCCTAACCCTAACCCTAACCCTAACCCTAACCCTAACCCTAACCCTAACCCTAACCCTAACCCTAACCCTAACCCTAACCCTAACCCTAACCCTATCGTTCCTTTCTTCCTCCATGCCATCACTTTCTTAACCCTCCTCCTGGTTAGTCCCCCCGTCTATCCCTCACTACAATGATCATCCAGACCTCTTCCGGTTCCGCTCAATCTCCATCAACCCAACCTCCAATCCCTCGACCCCATCACCACCATGCTTCTTCCCCACCTCTTCTCGCGATTATGGCGCCCAGTTGGGGAATCGACATGCTGGAGGTCCATTTAACCCCTGCCTTCCTCCTCAGTTCAAGGGGGACAGTGAAACAACAATCGAAGGTCAAGCGCTCGTGGCACACGAGGGGAGGGATAGATAACTTTTCCGAAGCTTTTTCCCATTCACTCTCCTTATACCACTCCTTCAAACTGGGCAGCCTAGTTCCTTTCCCATCCTTCCCGCCCGCGGCGATGATGGGACGAAGTCTGAATGTCGTTTGCTCACTCTCGGCCGGACAAGCTTCGCCAAGAGCTAGGAGCTTGCGCCAATCTGGAGGGGGCCAGTGAGAATCGAGACCCGCGTATGAACTTGGGAAATGAGGAGCAACACAGTAGCCTGGGAATCCATCAATAGAGCGAGCAGCGACTGCGAGACGCTTACCGGGACCAGGGTGAGGATGAGTATATGCGGGAACCGTCAATGAAGGACCTGGCTTTTTGTTCGCGCGAGCGATTCGATGGGTGTTAGGGACAGTTACGGCTTTTGATTGCTTGCGGGTGAGGGTGAGGTGATGCTCTTCCGAATGGATCTTTTCATGCCTCTTCAGATCCCACGGTAGTTTGAATGTTTTTTGACAAATCTGGCTCGCGTGGAATACAATTAGTGTGCTTGCATCTTCAGTTCAAGAAAGAGGCGAACCTCGCATACGTGTGGCCTGAAGGGAGAGTGTGCTCGAAGATGAGCCTTAGGCTTCTTGAGACATGTAACTTTACAGTTCTCCCGTTCGCAATTGCCGGTCAAAACATGATCGTCACAAACATGATTGTGCAGCAGTTCCCTGTCCAAATTACCAAAATCTCAGGATAACCGAAATAGCCAAAAAAAAAAAAAAAAGAGATGACTTACATATTCTCGAACGCTAATTGACACCCTCCCCACCGACATTCCAAAGCCTTCTGCTTCTGAGCCTGAGTATTGCTCTCCATGTCTAAATCCCGGATGACGAGTAGAACCACAATTTTATAGAAAATTTCCATTATGTGAGCTAGCGCGCGGCAACCCTCATAAAAAAATCGAACCTTCGATCTGAACGCTGATGCTGTAGCGCCTACATGGAAGCTTGATGGAAGACTTCGTCAGCAGGTTATCGGCCATTCTGTATTAGGCTTGTCACACGGTTTGGAAACCTTCAAAACCGCCAACCCACCTGACCCGTACACCGTACGGGTTGTCTGTGGGTGCAGGGGAAAATCCGTGAGGTATGAGGGAAGGGTGACGGGTTAGGATCTCTTCTCACCAAATTCCGCAGGAACCTGCGGGTTCTCTGATTTGGTCGTCGCTTGAGTTTGGAGTTTCGGATTGCATGAGCATGTCTTAGCCGCTTGCAGGCTGACAAGCCCTAGCTTCAAGAGATGCATAAGTTGACGTCTGGTGTTGAGATAAGTGAGTTAGAAATGGTTCTTAGACAATGATAATTTCCAAGTTTTGCCCATATCAGAAGAATGTTCATCGTTTCTGGTCAAACACTTTGAGAGGCCTCACGCTTCTTTTGAGCTTGGACACCCTTGTCCGTATATTATAATAACCCACAACACTGTCCACTCTCTCTTCTTTTAAAGTTGCTCAGTAAAAATTCAGTTTGCAGGATGTCCAAGCGGCAACGAAAGGACTCAAACAGTAGTCAATCTTTAGAAGAAAGTCAAAGAAGACCCTATTCTCAAGCAATTGAGATAGATGACGATGAGAGCAATGCAGTTCAGCTGACTGCTCGAAAGTGCCGACCCTGATCTGCCCAAATCCGCTAACATCAAAGTTGACAAGACATTCAAGGCTTGGGAAGATAAAGACATCATTGGTATGTACTTGTTTGAAGTACGATTGTGCAGACCATAAACTGATTAGATTTCTCTCAGACTTTGATGTACAACGATGGGGTCAGTCCAAAGTTCAGAAGAATGGAGATAAACATAGTGTATACCTTCATTACCATGAGCGACCTATTCTGCGACGAGGGGAGTACACTCGAGACACAAAAGCTGGTCGCAAACCGGGAGAATTCCGAATTTTCTACACCTTTGTCTGCAAAACCGATCCGAAACATACCTTTGAGCGCCCTCGAGATGATGGTGGAACGAACGGACTCAGAAAGAGTGCAGACAATTGTGACATGGTCTGTTTCTGCTTCTTACAACATCATCGATTGGACTTGATATGTATTCAAGGTGAGAGAGGCAGCTGAAACTGCTGTTCCTAGGAAGCAACGTCAAACTACTCTTGGGACGAACGAGGAACATCAACTTTGGGTCAACTCTCTGGATGAATCTGATCGCCAAATCCTACGACGAGTTCTCGCCGCACTGTGGTGCTCAACTTCTGCTCGGGCATTCAACATCGTTCAGGATAAGTACCTTTGTGAGCTGTTACGAGTGGGGAATGGCGGCAAGGAGCATATTGCAAACTTGGAACGACGGGATGTATCGAATGATCTGCAGGTACTGAATGAGGTAGTGCGGGAACGTGTCAAGGAGAGGATTAAGGTAATTAGTTACTTCTTAGATGGGAACGTACTGATTGAGCATGGGACAGAACATCAAAGGCCAAATGTCTATCACGTTAGATGGCTGGACATCTCCTCATACATTCAGCTATATTCTGGTCTATCTACACTACCATGAGAAAGGCCAGATGAGGAAGATTGCACTTGGATTCCTGAGGTATTGTGGTATTTCTCTATGATATGCTATTTAACCATGTTCTTTTTCTAGGATTTCAGGATCACACACCGGTGAAAATATTGCTGAAGCTGTTTATAACCTATTGGATATATACAGCGTTTGCGAGAAGGTTAGTCTGCTTCTGTACTTTCCATCATCTCGAGATATCCGGCATTGAAAGGGCGATCACAGATACTAGGTCCCTGTTGTGATAGTGCTAGCAATAACGATACATTCACAGCAGCATTAGCCAACAAAGAGAAGTTCCCCAAAATGAAGCGTTGGGATCCTCAACTCCGAGCAAGATGCTTTTGCCACATTATCAACCTGGTCGCCAAGGTACATCTTCCTTCTCTGCTCCCTTACTTTGTCTAAATTGACTGGCTTTCCAGGGTTTCCTCAGTCGCTTTAAGAAACCAGTTGCAAAAAAGGGGACAATAAACGGCGTTGGAAATGTTGTCAATGCGGATGAAGCAGCACTCGAAGAGCTGGAAAAAGAAATCAGGGAATCAGGATTTCGGGATGCTGCTGAAGTTGAAGGTGTGTCAATGGCTGGTTAATCACTCACTACTTTTACTTAGCAATGGCAATAGCAACAACGGAGGAAGCCCAAATAGAGGATCAAGAACTTTTCCAAGTGGCTGAAGCCGCCAGATGTTCAACAACTTGTACGCCATCAGAGGAGCAGGAAGCTCGTTTCATGCTAACCAAGGTAGTTATTTTAGCTTTTTCACTATATAATCCTTACCTTACAATCGCAATGAGCAGTTATCAAATCTCGCAAAACGAACCAACATGAACGAAGCACTTCGGACCAACTGGAGGAAGAAGTGGCGAATGTGAAGAAGGAAGACCCTGACGGCCCTCTCAAACATCTCGTCCCTCCTATACACCTTGTTACAGCCTGTCCAACACGCTGGAATGGAGAAGGTGACATGATTGCACGGGCCTTGACACTCAAGGAACCACTCCGCAACCTGTTTGGAAAGCCTGGGCTCAACTTGGAGCGATGTGCCTTGACACGAACAGAGTGGATGATCATGCATGAGGCAAGTCCTAGGCTTCAGGCATGTTCATCTCTTTTCTATTACGAGCTGCAGAAGGGAGATCCACCAGCTCTTTCAAGAAACCACGAAACAGATGTCTCAAACGAATGCGAGCAATCTATCCACAGTCATTCCTGTCTTCAACAATATCGGGCTAACTCTCTCCCGCCTATACGAAGCATACACCCACGAAGGCAATCATCACATACCAACGGTGCATGCTGCAATACAAGCTGGGGCAGCGATCGCTCATGGGATCTTGGATAAGTACTTTCTCAAGGTTGCCGACAAAGCAAAAAGTTACATCTGGGCGCTCTGTACGCTTCGTTTCTTTTATTCTTTAGTTTATACAGTAATCCTTGTTCACATCTCTTCTTAGTATTGCACCCAAACCGACGTGCTGCCTATTTGCGTGTCCTCGATTGGGACGAAGAATGGATCAACGATGGCATTGAGAGCATGCGGGACTAATACAAAAAGTGGTATCAAGCCGAGCTTAAAGAGCAAGTAACGGTGTGCTCTTTTTCATCCCTACATTCGTCTGATTCATAGGTGTGCAAGGGTCACAACGTCCCTCCACCGCCGAAGAAGTTGAAGACTGTGTATGCACTTGACTCTGTGGTCCAGCATTTCGATGCAGAGGATGCGACAGACTATGTCATGGAGTTCGTAAAGGCTGCCCCCATTCCTATTAAGAGTTACCGTGATGGATCCACCAATGAGCTGGATGCCTTGAAGTTTCACTATCACGCATGGAAGCACGCAAAAAGCGGCAATGAAGACGCTAAAGCAAAGTTCCATGAAATGGCTATGGATCTTTTGGCAATCCCTGGTGAGTTGTATTATCCTCTTCCACCCTACATGAACCGTTTACCGAAGCATATTTCACAGCAACATCAGTAGATGTAGAACGGGCATTCTCTAGCGGTCGCTTGACGGTCTCGTGGATGCGTCACAAGCTGTCGGACTCAAGCTTTCGTGCCTCAATGATGATGAAGCTGTGGGAACAGGACGAGTTGATGCCTTCGGTAAAGGTGTTGTTGAGAGCATTGAAAAAGAATGATAGGAGCCAGAAGGATGCGGCTGCTGCTAGGAAGAAACACAAGGTGCAAGAGGCAGTAGGGGCAGTCATCGAGACCATTGAGTAAAGACACATGCATTGTTCTTATTGCATACATTTTACAACACTAATCATCTCATTATACCCTTCACCTACCCGCGACCTGTCGGCCCTTTCGTAACTGTCACCCACCCATAAACACCTACCCACACCGCGGGTTGAAGGTGAAAACCGTGCGGGTGAAGGGGCGGGCGACGGGATGGTACTCAAGGTAGAAAACCAGGTGGTTTTTTCCACGGGATGGTGGGTAACCCGTATGACAAGCCTAATCATGTGGTCCGGCCCATTTATTCAAGAGGGGGGTATGCTTTGTCCCCAACATGGAAGATTCTGATGAACACATATGCAAGATGATGTTTACACGCCACATCGATGGTCGAATGGCACCCACTTCATTATGAGGTTAGAGAGTAGCAGAATATGCAAAGATGGATAAGAACAGATGCCGCTTAAAGCCACCACAGAAAGTGGAGAAAAAGGATCCTATACGAGGCAAGGAAGGAGAGTGTTTGGCCACGACCTGTTCTTGCATACTCTCATCAGACCAGAAAAACTATATTTGTACGCAGTAATAGGCGTTCATCCAGGGGATGTATCAAGAACGATGGTTTTCATTCAACCTTATCATGAGAATTAGGCTTGGTACACGGGGAACCCGTGGCCCCGTGGGTTTTTCCGGGAGGTTTTGGCGCTCTGATGCCATCCCGTACCCGCCCTCGAACCCTCAAGGGTTTTCCCGTTGTTGCAGGGGCATTCCCGCAGGATTGCTGGGAGGGGACGGGAGCCAAAGGGTTCACGGGACACTGACGGGATGGGAGGGGCGATATCAATATTATTATCCATGTACTCTACTAACCCCTCTGCACAGTTCAATAATCATTAATCATTCACCTATCAATCAATCAATCAATCATCATGCTTCCCTCCCCAAGCTCCGCCTCAGCCACCGCCTTCTTCCTTGCCGCCTCTGCTCCCTTCCTCTTCTTCCTGTCACTCTGTTTCACAGCTCCAAATAACTCCTTCATAGGAGGCATGAATCCATCCTGCTCCCAGATCTTGAGCATCATGGCTGAACGAAAGACGGGGTCCGACAATTGATGACGCAAGTAAGAAACCGTCAGACGACCCCCTGAAAAGGCACGCTCAACATCCACCGAAGTTGCTAGCACCTTCAATCAATGAAAAAAACAGAGATGAATGAAGCTGCATACCTGGGACTGCCATAATATCCATGGCCATCTCGTGGAACTTCACACGGAAATGCTCCTTTGCGCGCTTCGCCTCTCGCCATTGCTGATAGTGGTACTTGAGGCCATCCAATTCTGTTGTCCCAGAATCATCCTGCAGGGTCTTGATAGGCAACGGGACACCTTTGATAAACTCTACAAGGTAGTCGGCAGTGGAGGTATCGTCTGCATCGTCAATCATTGCGTCGAGTTCGTACAATGTCCAAGCCTTCTTTCGTAGGCGTGGCACAGAGGTGGATGCCTGTGAGCAACAAATTAGGACTTAATTGTGGGAAGGAAAGTAGTTCCGGGTTGGACGCGCAGAATTACCCATTTCTGCTTTGTAATGCTGTCGCTGAAACTCCTGTAAGCTATCCATGGCTTCCATGATCCAAGCCTCTTCCCAATCCAATTTTTTCAAGTATGCAGCCCGGCGGTTGGGATGAAGCACTTGAGTATCTGTCAGTTTCAATGCTGAAATGTTTGAGTAGTGAAAACCTGCAAAGAGCCTATAGATAGATATTTCGAATCTTCAACTACTTTCAGAAAATATTTGTCCAAAACTGCCTGTGCAGTTGCAGCGCCGGCTTGGACAGCAGCGTGCTTGTCAGGGAAGTGGATTTCACCATCAAGCTCGTAAGTTTCATAGAGGCGAGAGAGATGGACACCGATATTATTGAAGAGGGGGATGACACTGGCTAAATTGGAGAAGTTGGCCCTCGACATCCAGTCTGTTGCCTGTTGGAACAGCTAAAGCAAAGTCTTAGCTTTTGGATAAAAAAAATAAACGGGAAAAACATACTTGCAGGGTCGGATTTGCTTGCTCCATAATTTCCCACTCTGTTCTTGTCAATCGGCATCACTCAAGTTTTAAGCTCGGTTTACCACAAAGATTTCGCAATGCGTCCTTCAAGTCTATTGCTCGATCAATCATCGCACCTTCGCCATTCCAACGTGTGGGACAGGCTTTGACAAGGTGCACAGGAGGAGATAGAAACTTAAGAGGTCCTTCAGGATCCTCTTTTTGGAGAGCGGCAACCTCGTCGTCAAGTTTGCTTCTAAGCCCATCGTTCAAGGCTGTCCTTTTGGCCAGATTCGCAAGCTATTTTGTTGATTAAAGGACCGTGAAGGGTGAAGACAATGCAATGCATGCAGCGTACCTTCGTGAGCATGAAACATGCCACTAATTCTTCCTTCGGAGAACAAGTTGCTTTCGGAGCAGCCTCTTCCCGAATTAGATCAATTGCAGCCGCTTGTGCTTGCACTTCTTCACTTTGGTCTATAGCAGAAGCGTTAGATTGTTAGACAAATTGGCTAAACCATACCTTCTAGTTCTGCTTCTTCAGTGAACCCCGACTCTCTCAGTTCTGCTTCCAATTGTGATAATGCCACTTCATCCGCAGTAATGGAAGTCCCAATGCCTTCTATGACTCGTTTCTTCGTAACTGGCTTCTTGAAACGACTCAAAATCCCTGGACATTGCATCATCTAATCAGTCTCCCATCACATTTTACTGCCAGAACCGTACCTTTGCAACCAAGTTGAGTATGTGGTCAAAGCATCGCACTCGCAAATCTCCTCTCCAGAGAAGCATCTTCGGATACTTGACCCTGTTTTCCATTGCCATTGTGAATGTATCGTTGTTAGACGCACTGCCGCACGTTGGAGCCATGACCTGCGCAGAATGTCAACTCTCGAAGAAAGACTCCATGAGCAGACTTGAACACGCACCGTCTCGCACACTTCATATGAATCCAATAAACCATAGACCAAAGCAGCAATGTTATCTCCCGTATGTGAATCAAGAACCCTGTTCCTACATTAAATGGGTTCTCATAATGAAGGACTTTGTACCGAATGAAACCAAGAGCAACTTTCTTTGTATCTCCCCGCTCGCGGAAGTGAAGGTAGACAAGGACATAACTGAAGCCCTGAGGAGCTGTCCAGCCGTCCAGCGTAATGAAAAAGTTCCCACGAGCAGCCTTTGACAGTTATTAGTATTGTATACAGGATTCAAACTCGGCACGTACTGAAATTCTGGCCTTCACCTTAGCGCGCACGTACTCCTGCAAGAATTTCGCATCCTCTACTACTCTGTGACGATCAATGTTTGGAACACTCTCTGATCCACCGTTCCCAAGCTTGAGGATCTCTCGGAAATAATGATCGTGTGTGACATTGAACGGACGAGCTGAAGTGGTGCACCAGAGAGCGGCAAGGACACGTCGGTACGTGTCGCGGTCCGTCTGGTCCATCGCGTTGACCCATAGCTGATTCTCGCTGACCACAAGTTTTGTTTGCTGGCTCTTTGAAGATCCTTCGTCGCCCTGTAGACAGTCTTTTTAGATCCTTATCTAAAGCTCACAAAAGACCAACCTCGACGCATTTGTCGGCGCTAATTTGCAAGCCTTTGGTGCTTCCGTCATCGCGAGCACGTTCATACGTGTGGTTCGGGTTGGTCTTGCAGACAAACGTGTAGAAAATGCGAAGTTCTCCTGACTTTCTACCAGATCGCGTGTCCTTCAGATAGGTACCGCGTCGAAGAATTGGGCGTTCGTGATAATGAAGATATACGCTCGGTTTGTCGCTATTCTTTTGAACTTTGGACCTTCCCCAGCGTTGAATATCGAAGTCTATTGTAATATCAGAAAAAGATTTGGATGGAGTCTCGGAAGAAGACCAACCAATGATCTCATCATCCTTCCAACCGTCAAAGCTGCTGTCCATCTTGAAGTCCACCCCTCGTGGTAGTTCCCGAGCGTGCTTTCGAGGGGACCTGCGAATGGAATCCCCAACATCATCATCTGATGAATCAAGCTCGATGGTAGCAATATTTTGAGGGTCAGGGGTTCGGCAGGGGCTCTGATGAATGGTGTCGGAATTCATCGAATCTTTCCGAGTGCGCTTGGACATGATGGAATACCAGACAAGAAATGAGTGCAAGTGATTGCCAGGAAATCAGTCCTGTTTTATAACTTTTCGCCTCTGGGTACGGCCGATAGAGGCAATCCTCCACCAATTGCAAGGTCAACAGAGCACACGGATGTGGTATGTCAAACCCAATGGACTCGTCCGAAGCAGGCACTGACATTTTTTGAAGAGAAGCAAGATGTGCCGTTTGTTTTCCTTCAGTCCCTGCTGCTCGTGGCGGTGAAAGCAATGTGTATGGACCAACACTCCTTTCAGCCGGGCAATATGACGGTTTCTGAAATCCGTACACCGAGTGATCGACGCTAGACTCAGTCATTTACTCACGTACGTTGGACTTAGCCCAGAACTTTGTTTCTGGGCTTTTCTCAATTACAGCTTGAGGCTCCTTGAACAAAAGTGCAGGTCCAATCATAATCAAGGCACTCCAGCAATTGAACCACCAGAACAATGCCAGTACATGGGCTACTTTGTTCCATTAGCGCTGATGCATCCCTACTGTCATCACGCTATGGTGGCTATAAGTACAGTTGACGTGAAGGAGATGGATGACATACATCCAAAATTGATGGGATATGGAATAGACGCCATTTGGTTTCCTAATTCGTGGGCACAAGTGGACTGAGCAAGCAAGAAGAGGTGATCAAGGACAATAACTACCTTTCACCTCTGTTTTTCCGAGCACAAGCAAAAAGCTCTGTTCGTGCACTTCACTTTCCTTTCTGTGCGACCACAGTGCTCACCTTGCAAGCATCCGTAGGGATCCCTATGCCAATCAAATCTTTCTCTTTGACATCCACCAAGGCACTGTTGATCTTATGTTCAGCTGCAATTTTTAAAGAAAAGACAGCATACCGCATGGTATTAAACTTAGAGGCTGCAAATCTGCAGATCGTGTTCATCTCGTCGAGCAAATATTACAGGAGAAGAAACCCAAACTTGTCATAGTGCTCTCCCATCCCACAAGTTGTCAAGGCGTGCATCAGATCCGTATTAGTTTGAGCTTGAGACATCTTTACAGGATGATGGGGAAATCTTTCATCATTTGCTTCTTAACGGTTTATAAAGTTTCGATGAAGAGCTTGAGAGATACCAGATCGAATTATTCGAGGAGCTTGTGAAAGAAGCAGCCTCAAAAGCTTCGACCCTCATCATGGACCCTCACTTTGGTGAAGACGCCAGTTCTATATCCCGCATGTCTCAGGTTCCCGCTCGTAACTGGATACTATTTGATCCACCGAATGCGAATGGCCGTTTGATCCACCGTATGCGAATGGACATTTAATCTCATTGTGCCCTGAAGCAATCGTGTCGCCCGCTCGCTCAATACAAAGAAAAGTTGTTCAGGAACAAGCGATAATGAGCGTTGGCATGGATTCTCGTTCACCATTAGCGGGGCAAGCATCGCCAGCTATTGGCCACTCAGGGTGTGTCGGAGGTCTGGGCAGTCCAATTGTTCGCAGAGGCCCGCTCCTGTGTCATTTTGTTCTAATCTTTGAACCGTTCTTGGAACTAAGGCTCAAAAGGAAGACCAAAATTAAAGTTCGGAGTACCCCCTCCGATGTGATGGACCCAGACCCAGGACAGGACAGAGAAGTAAGGCCGGGTATCCTGGTCCAGTCCTCGTATCGCAATTTGAAATGTGGGCAAAGTGATGGGCGCGAGGGTTTGTGAAAGGCGGCCAGAGGCCTCCAAAGGGTTTTGCTCGTTTGAAGTTTTTAACCCCGACGTCGCCGACGGGTTCTGCGTTCTGTAGTTTCAGCTTAGTTACTTAGTGACCTGTTTCCGTGCAATTTCATACATTTCTCGACTTCACTGACGTTCGATACGAAACCTGTTTACGCCTAGCCAGCCCCTTCTTCCCTTTGCTTCAGAGCGTCAGAGCTTCAGCATCACTACATCGATATTTTCTATTTCTTTGTCCCATCAATCACTCCTTCCGCTCACCATTGCGTACACAACAAGCTTTGACGGTACCCGACAGCACGGAAGTTGCTGAGGTTCATCACTCCCAAGGGATCGAGCCACTCTTCATTTTTCCCAAACACTTGTAAGTAGTCATCTAGTCCGAAGGGAAGGGGGAGTGAAGGGTTTTATTGGAGATTTGTTGTCGTCAGTTTCGTCCTCCCATCACAAGATTCACAACAATGAGCTCTCGAGCTCCCACTCCTCCACAATCCAGTCTCGCGCCCATTTCAAATCAACTGAAAGTAACGCCGCGACGTACCACCAGTCGCTCCAGCTGTCACAGCCAAGCTTCGCAGAGCGAAGGGGCGGATGAAGCGAAACTTTCTGCCGCTCAAGAAATGAAGGGACGCTTTGTCTACATGGATGTCGAGGCGTTCTTGGACTTGTTGCCGCCTGGTCCTGTCATGCCCGAACCGACAGCCCCTCCAACCCTCTCCGACAATGAGAATTTCGAGCATTATAACCCTTCTCTTCCGTTACCATGACTCCATATTTATGTGCATTCTTAGATCGAGTATATGTCTTCATTCGTGGGGGATTGGAAACTAGCGAATACGAGCCAGTCCAACGATGGCCGGTGCTTTGCGCCAGTGTTTGGGTCTGATCGTGGTAAACCGGATGTCACTCTTTACCATCCGTCATGTGAAATCGAGCAGAGCGATGAGGGTACCAAGGGCTACAAGGCCGACATGACACGGGCAGAATTGTTTGGGGAATTCAAAGTCAAAAAGGAAAGCGATCCTTTAGAAGACACAGTCGACCTGGGGACTCGCGCCAGAGGCATTGTAGAGACGGAGAGCCAGACGGGACAGAAGACACGCGGCCAGATCATCATCTACAGTACGATGGTGCTATCGAGTCAACAACGAACTCGTGTTTTCTCGTTTTACGTGCGAGGTCATCACGCGAGATTAATCTGCCACTCACGTGCTGGCTTTCAAGTTACGCATTCTTTTGATTACTCAAAGGATGCCTATCTTCAAGAGTTCTTCTGGAGATATACGAACGCCAACCGAGAGGCTCGTGGACACGACGTGACCTTCGTCCTAACCCCAAACGGTCAAGCGTCCGACCGCGCTCGAGAAGTGTTGAAGCTCAGCACGAATGCACCTCTCTTTACGGTCTCAGTCGGAATGACGGGTGCAGAAGCTAGACAGTTTTACGTTTCGACACCGTTCACGTACCGACATAACGTCCCAGTCGGTCGCGGAACGAGATGCTTTCGAGCATTTGATCCAGAAGGAGCTACTGACGAAGAACAGCGAGTTTTCTTGAAAGATACGTGGCGCAACGTCGGATACGCTAAGGCAGAAGGAGAAATCTACGAGCTGTTGAAAGAGAAAGGAGTACCGCACGTTCTGAAGCCCGTCGCTCATGGTGATGTCCCTGGAATGCTGCAGCTCGCTTCTGTAGGGGAGAAATCTCTCCGTCACTATCGATTGGTTTTGGACAAGGTCGTCCGTCCGCTGTGGGAGTTCCCATCCACGAAATGCTTGATTCAGGCTCTAGCTGATGCTCTCGAAGGCAAGTAAATTTTCTTGACAACACCAAGTTCTCATCTGGCCATTTTAGCTCATCAGAAAGCCTTCGATTCTTCCGGCGGTCAAGCTTCGATCCTTCACAGAGATATATCTGAAGGCAACATTCTCTTTGACGACAACAGACGCGGTTTCCTTTGTGATTGGGAGCTGGCCAGGGTAGGGGAGGGTACTTCGGAGGCGAACGAGCGAACTGTAGGTGTTCCTGTCTGATGTGAATGCCATAGTTGACGTTCAGTAGGGAACAGAGGAATTCATGTCCCTACGTCTCCTAGCGAGCATGGTGGATGATTCGCCTATGGAACATGAAGTGCAAGACGATATGGAGTCCATGGTCTATGTTCTTTTGTGGTCCGCCGCTTCGTACGCAGCCAGCAACATGAACCCCTACGAACGCGGACGATTCCTCTCTAACTTTGATAGAGTACCGTTCCACGAACTATCTGCATCGGTCGAGGCAAGAAGGATGGTGATCGGATCGCAATCAACTGTTGAAAGCCTTAAACTCTCGGCTGCGCTGGCATTCAAGGAAGTCCTAGAGGAAGTGATGACGGCCTTGAGACTGTCAGTTCTTGGATTGAGTAGGGAGCTGAAGGAGGCGAAGAAGACGATCATCCGGTTGACACTAGAGAAGCAGGGACCATTTACAGAGGAAGAAGTCGAGGCCGTGGCTGTTCGCGAGGAAAAGAGGCTACGCTCTCAGATGGGGACGCACGACTGCTTACGAAAGATATTGAGGCGCTCGCTTCTTTTGGGTGACTGGGGAGATGAGAAGGATAAGGCCTACAATCACGAGGTTAGGCGTCCTGGTCAGAAGATACGAAAGAGGAAGGGAACGGCGTTGCCATCCAGTCAAGCTTCCAAACAATTGAGAGGACCCGGAAGTGGGCACATTGTGAAGGTAGCTAAAGGGCAGATGGCACTTTCAGAGTAATTTATGGTTAAGAAATGATCCTTTCAATTTGATACAATTGTGATGCCCTTCCACAAACTGAAAGTCGCCAGGTTCCCTCTCGACAATCCACTTCACCCCCAGCCCTTTCCAAGTGAGGTCATTCCAACGATCTTTCAGTGGCTCTGCTTATATCACTTCGCGGCGGAACTGTTCCGTCAGGACATTTTGTAGGGTTAGTGTACGCAGAAGAAGGAGAGAGAGATGATCCTGCTCGGGTTTACAGGTCTGTCCCTTTTCCGCTCAACTCCTGGCTATATCTCAGTAAAGGGGTTATATGGAGCCCGGACATAAATTATTCTTGGCCTGTTGCAGTGTTCAAAAAGTTGTGAGTCCTATGGTGCGAAGCGCCTAGTCCCAACCAAAGTGTCCAATTCTGAAACTCAACATGCAATACTGACCCTATGGACTATGCCTCTTGTAAATATGTTGCTTTACCTGTCTAAATGAAAACTACAAAACAAATTTTCGATTGCATTCTTCCTGCTGAAAAGTTCTTTTTTTCCGCACACGGCACTCATCCTTCATTTCTATGAGGCAACGACAGTTAACAAAGCACTACCATCACTCCGAGCGAAACATCAACGAGGAGATGATGCACTCATTGTACACAGATCCTCCGAGTACCCGAAGCGACCTTTCAGATCTATCTACACACCGCAGGTCGTTGGCAGTCTTCTATGACTTCCTCAAGAACAAGAAAGACAATGGGCTGGAAATTACACTGGAGGATCTTGACAAGGCCTCTGGCAAAATGAAGGCTTGTCCTTCGTTCCTTTACTATTTCAGTTTTGATCTCACAAGATGACTTAGATCACGGATGGTGAGAGCAAGCATGCTCTTTTGAAGACTGAGCGCATTGATCAGATCCTGAATCGCTTGGAGCAACAGTACGGGTCACAGGTGGGTCCATTAATTTGGCGAGAGTCGGCTTGCTTGACATCCTTATAGCAGTTTGAGCAACAGGTCTTCGATGACCTTCTCCAAAAGTTCATTGTATCTACCGACCAAGCCTTCTCGCTAACAGAAAACCCTGAGTTCAGGGAGCTCATCCAATATGTCCACTGGACACGGTCAACGCTAAAAGAGACTACTGTGATGAGAGGGTTAGATGAGCTTCCTACCGATTTGAAAGATGCGGGAAAGAAGCTAGAGTTTCCGAGTCGGAAGGTTAAAGGAGAGAATTATTAAGATGTCGGAGCAGGGGATGAATGAGCTGGGAGACAGTTTACGTGTAAGTTTCCCGTTTGTTTTGAGGCCATAAACTCACGCAAAGCTCAGCATATGGAAACTAAGATCCATCTGTCCTTGGATGCATGGACATCAACCCCGTCCTGTTATTCATTCTTCGCCATCATTGGCCATTTCATCAACGATGACTGGGAGTTAGAGCAGATCTGCCTTGACATCTCTGAGCTCTTGGGCAGTCATACAGGGGACAACATGGCGGAAGTTGTAATGAAGTGCTTGGATAGATATGAGATTGCTCATATGGTTAGTCCTTCATTGTAAACTTCTGCAGTACTCATGGTCATTATAAAGCTTGGAATCTTGATGACCGATGGTGCCAGCAACAACAACACGCTGGTTGATGGGGTTGCTACTCGTCTTGCAAAGAAGGGGATCTATTTGACCCTGATGAACGCCTTCTGAACTGCATGCCGCATATTGTTCATCTTGCTGCTATTGTTCTTCTCGATGCTCTCGATGTCTGGCCGAAGGAGACAAAGAGACCCGTTGCTGTCGCTAGTTATCAAGATGTGTTATGACACTGGATGATGGGAGTGATGGCCAGCTAGGTGAAGACGAGTTGACTGGAGAGGAAGTCCTTGTCACAAAGCTCAAAGGAGCAATACCCAAGGTCAATTTTTTGCCCGTCATCACATACATAAACTGATGCCCCTCCGTCTAGCTTCGAGCCATGATCAAGCATTTGCATAGTTCCTCCCAAAGGCGAAAGAGCTGGTTGGAACTATTACAAGATTCACTTGATAGCCTTGAGAGTATGTCTGGAGAGACGCTTAGAATGTTGATTCTTGATGTGTGCACACGTTGGGGGTCGACACATGATATGCTTGATCTCGCAATAAGGTGTCGTGAACCGCTGAAAGCTTATTTGGATAGGCACGACCTTGAATTGCTTTCCTTGACTGAACAGGAATGGAAGGCGATTGAACTTGTATGATGAGCCATTCATAACTGTGTCTGTGTTGCTAAGATGTCATGTGAAACAGGTAGCTGCTTGGTTAGAGGTCTTTCGGCATGCGACATTTGATATGACGATAACCAAGAACTCTTGCTTGTCCCAGACACTTGGTGTCTTCCACGGCCTTCTTAATCATCTTGAAACCTCAATTCGACAGCTTCCCACCAATATCGATATAAAATATAGGGGATCACTGGTGGAGGCTTACAACAAGCTTGCAACTTGGCATCTTAAGTCAGATGCTTCTCCGTATCTTGTTTATTCCATTTGTAAGTCAGATGCTTCTCCGTATCTTGTTTATTCCATTTGTAAGTCTCTTAGAAACATCACGATTAATATTGTTAAATTTCATTACTGCACAGTTCTAAATACTTCGATTTGCCAGTCTTCTCTGATACAGATCGGAAAGCCATTGAGAAGCATAAGGACAACTTCCATCAACTCTTTAGAATAGGATATTTCAACACACCGACTGTCGAAGGTCTTGAGAAAGATTATCGAGCATGCCCAGAACAAGCCGAACCAAAGAAAAGGAAATGCATCAACCTCGCTGCTGCTCTAATAACGCCTCATTCTGCCACGAGGATTTCTCAACCTCAAGACTTAGCGCAAAAAGAGCTTGATTACCTCTTCCGCCATGAACATCTTCCTTGGGAGTCTGATCCCCTGCAGTTTTGGAAAGAAGAATCAAAGAAGAACCTTCCAAACCTTTGTTGCATGGCTCGTGATATCCTTTCCATTCCAGGTATGTCCATGCACCCACGCACTCAGAGCAGATTGTTGATAAATGAATGTTCATTACAGGTAGTGCAGTTGCAGTGGAGCGTATTTTCTCTAGCGCCCGCGATAAATTGGAATGCGAAGGGCTCGTTTGGACCCAGAGTCCATCCGTGCCCTAACGTTCCTCAAAGTCTCTCTCAGAACGGAGCAGGAGCACAAGCTAGCTTCCCTTAAAAAAGAGATGGAGGCGGTCGTAATTAGTAATGTGTGAATCAAAGCATGATATTTATGGGTTCGTACACAATGTAGCCATTCTTTGACCTTCATCCCAAACCGTCCGCACCGTCAAGACCCGTCTCGTCCTTTGAACCGCCCAACCTCACCATCTAAGGACGATAGGACGGGACGGGACGAGGACGAAAAATACAACGTCCGTCCAGACGACCTAAAAGCCGGCTGTGGACCGGACGATAGCCATCCCTACCGGTAACAATACAAGCAGAAGAGGTGGAGGTAGTGGTGTAGATTCTGTGGGGAGGGCAGAGGGTAACTGCTACGACAACGTCGATAGTAAGGACAGATCGAGGATGATAACGTCATTGAGCAGAGTGGAATGGGGAGGGGCTGGAGACGGATTAGGGTGAACAGGGGCAGGTTAAACAGATGGCATTGGCAATGTAGTTTGAGGATAGGGGGAATGTAATGCGATTATCCATTTCAAGAGAAAAATCTAGCAAACCTAGGCAGTGACTGAGACACGACTAGAACAGCACTGGACGTGCACTGGCGAAGCACTGATTCTTGGCACTGAGGCAACACTGACAAGGCACACGATGGGCACTAAAAGCACCAGAAATCATTTCAAGGAAAAGCACCCACTAGGCACTAAAAGCACCAAAGTTGCACTGCTGTGGAGCCATATTTCGGCCTAAATCTGCTCTCAGCATGCACTGTTTTAGCTGGTAGTGCCTTGAGTGACTAGGTCGGCACTAAGCCACCCCTGCAAGGTTCCAAGGAGTACTCACACCTTGTACAGCTTCCCACTAAGAACTGCTACAGGTGGCGAGCTTGCGGCTAAACACTGCCGCTTCCCTCATCAAACACTGGCACCTCGGAAAACTTACATCCAAGATCCCACCTGTCTTGCCTCTCTTCATCCCCCCACTCCCCATCCATCATAATCTTACATCTCATCAACAACGTACCACCTCTACCCCCAATACCAACATCTCATCAACTTTCACCCATCATGACACTCTATGAAAACAGGGTTCGGTAAGAATTCAGTCAGTTCCGTCAAAAGCCAGTTACTGCGCGGGCGAAGTTCAGTCTGCCAAAAGTGACTGAATGTTCGACAGTCCGATGTCAGCAGTTTTTCAGCTCCGTTTCGGTGT
Source organism: Atractiella rhizophila (assembly GCA_021432655.1). Taxonomy (NCBI): domain Eukaryota; kingdom Fungi; phylum Basidiomycota; class Atractiellomycetes; order Atractiellales; family Hoehnelomycetaceae; genus Atractiella; species Atractiella rhizophila. Next base: position 18,060 of record MU271339.1, read on the forward strand.
TGGTGCTTGTATCAACGCCGTCCGTCGTCTGTCGACGAGGTTCTCAGCTCATATTGCACTTCTTGTTCTAGCGCACAAGTACCAGCAGTAGGCATCAGAAAGTCAGAAGGTATCGTCCCACTGTCACGTTTGTGTATTGTGTAAACTGATAGATATTGTCTTTCGCAGGTGGGTTCCCTTCACTACTTCCGACGACGCCTCTCCCCTCCACGTTCCTCCCGTTCGCTGACAACTGGGATCTGTTTTTCGCACCGTATTTGTAATGGAATGGAGAGTGACGGAGAGGGATTTAATGATTGTATTTGCATGGCTTTCATCGATGAGCTTTTTGTCGGTAGGTCAGTCTTTGGTGTTGGATTTTCAAACAGAGGCGCCGCATATCAAATAGATTCTGTATCTCAGATCTTGCTATCTTTAAGATAATATTATATTACTCTGTATCCTCCTCCAAGCGGCTGTCTACATTGTAGGTCCAAGGATTCTTCTTGAGAACATAAAGTTTGGACGGAAGAGGTGGCCGGTTGGAAGATGCCAATCAAGTCTTTGACTGCGCTGCCCAAGGCTTCGTCCCACCTTCCCAAAAGAGTCTCTCCTGGGAGATTTTGTGCAGCAGAAATACAACGGCTGACAACAATGTGTGTTGCACTGGAAACTGCTAGATTGGCGGGCAATCTTATGTATATTATTGCCTCGGCATATCCTTCCCTCCCGCCATATTCATACTTTCCATAAATCAGTCAAGCTATGGGAGACAATAGATCGCATGACTTACAACAAAGCGACGCGCTCGCCTTATAGCATTACGTTGCCGACTTTCATTTTCCAATGAGCGAACCACTGTTCCGTCTGCAAGATGCATCTTCCCCGACTTCTCTGATTGAGAATATATCCTAGCAACGTCTTCACTTTCATATTCAGTTCCCATAACAGACGTAAGGTAAGACTGAAGTGCGGTTAAGATGCCGCTTTCAAGAGCAGAATCAAACGTCCTAGACCATTTGGCGGAAAAAAGTATTTGTTCTTTTTGTCGGTTTAGGAGAGTTGTCAACATGAGGAATGTAGAGCTTGAGAATATTCAGTTGTTCGCGCCGGATCAGGTTATTCGCTAGTTCGGCATATGGCAGTCTTCGTGAACCCCCTCAAATCCAGTGCAAAAGCCGCTCATGAAGGAACCTGCACTTTGAAGTTGTGATAAAGAGGCGGCATGGATGTTTGTGATGATTTTGACTGCAGAGACAAATTTCGTCCAATGTTGTATGAGCTTGATGTGGAAGCCAACTTCCAGCAATATGGGAATGGAATACCAATGCACCCATCCAAGCCACTCGTATATTGAATATCGCGTATTGCGGAACTTGTCTAGATTGCGAATGCGGTTTGAGAAGCGTGCTGGCAAATCAATTACCGCGTTGTCCATAAGCTCACCAACAAGGATTTTCTGATCTGTAGAAAGAAGATGTCGGTCTCCTTCAACAGGGCTCCGCTCCATAAGTCCCATAGATGGGGAGTTACATTCTCATAGAGAAGGTGGGCAAGATCCGGTGGAAAGAAGAAAGTTGGGAAGAAAGTCGCAAGCCTGGACCAGATTACACACTTTACAATTCCAAACTCAGTTCGTAGCTTTTCTCTTCGTGTCTGATTTGGTGCATTTTCGATTTGTTCAAGATATTCGAAATAGGACTCGTTTGTTCGAAGAGGGAGAGCATCTGGATTATAAGTGTCCGGTCGATTTGCGTTAAGGTTCGTAAAGGGAGACAGCTGGTCATAACCCTGAAGCGAGGTGTCGTCAGAGGAAAGTAGTTGGTCCTGACATTTGGTGCAGGCCGACATCCTCTCAATAGACAAAACCTGCACCCACGAACCCCCTGGTGTCCTGTCATTCCATTCATCTTCTGGGAACCAGGCATATCGGCACAACATGCGCAAAGGTATCCTTTCCATAGGAAGGGACGTTCTTCTACGCTATCCCACATCCACACTCCTAGAGATGCTCGCGCAAAATCTTCCACAAATGGATAGAAAAAACTCTCGATATTGACAGGAGGGTTTGGCCCAGGAATGGCAGCAATTGGCAGCTCGATTGTGTCCTGCATCCTGCCCTCTTCTGCAGGAACATTAAAGATTTGAAGCATAATCATCCAAACCTCTCCTTTCTTCTTCATGCTAAGCTGAGCACCATCAGTGGACAGGGAGAATAACCCGGTACGAGGATCATCGGAGAGGTTCAGACATTGTTATAACGTTTGAAGAAGTTCACCATCCGCCAAATCCTTATATACTCGATCCGCTTCGTTTGCCAAAGCGAGGCCTTGCATCAGAGTTCTGTAGTTGCTCCGCATCAATGCCGCCATTCTTCGATCGGCAAAGTAGGCACGGACTCGATTGAGAAAGTCCAGAGTAAGGTATTCGTGTTGCGGTTTAGGATGTTCTCTGCCTTCCCTAGGGCGATAACGAGGTGCGTTACACTTGACTACCTTGCCATCGATATTCCGCACACAGGGACAGAACTTCAAATGATCATATGGCCCAATAAATGCCATGCAAGAGTTCACACACATGTCGTGCCGGCGAGGTGACACTCTGGTGAGTTGCTCGATATGTTTGGTCGTTTCGTAAAGTGACAGAATTTTGTTGCCTTGTGCACGCAGATTATTTGCATATCGATTGTACTGCTCAACTGTTCCATTGGTTTTGGCCCAAGCATACCAGTGGCGAAGGCTTGGAAGTAGCTCTTCGTCGTCAGGAAAAACTGATGGCAGGAAAGTGGGTAGATCTGGTGGAGGATTGTCGGGAGGTAGAAGGTGAGGAAGTTCTTGCTTGAGTTCCTCATACCGACGTCGGAAACTCTGTGCAATCCACTCGTCCGGATCGATGCCACCTTGATCATGTCCCTCACTACCACTCTCAGGATTGGCCACCCCCTCACCGCCATCTTCAATGTCTGATCCCTCTAATCCTGCCGAATTCTCCACGTCTTCTTCTTCGGATTCTCCTGCCATGTACGATCCCACCTGCACGTCTGCAAAATAATATTGCCCATCTAGATGCAGGTCCAGTTCATCGTCCGACTCTTGATCTTCATTATCCTCTATTATGGCTTGATGGAGAGGAGAAGGAGAAAGGGTTGAGAGTGTGGAGAGGTCGTGATGTACATCAGTTGGAGTATTTTTCGAGCTGCAAGGCAATTAGCGGATTGTCAGGTGAATGAATATAAGTGCGTACCTTCCTAGGCTAGATGCTATTACCTCCAGCATGAGTTCTGCATGTTGTTCTTCTGGAGTCTCGTCTCCATCATCTCTCTGATTTTCAAGTGCTTGCTGTCTTCTTAAAGCAGATATGGCTGTATAGGTTGCCGGCGGTACTTAGTTGAAGAAATCCAGAGCCACCTGCAACTCTGACATAATAGGGAGACCCTGTGAGTGCAAACGTTGTGCGAGAGTGAGATCTTTTTTGCGATGCTCTCGAATAGTTCTGGGATCAAGCCAAACTGGCTGTCCATTCCGCTTTTCACAATACCTTTTGGAATAACAGAGACAGGGCTCTTTGGCTCGCATTCTGATGTCAATTCTGCCCTGGCATAAAGCTATTGGTAAAGAAGAGTTTTGAAGAGATTGCTTCTGATTTATTTGCAGATAATTGACTAGCCGGCACCATGTAGAATCACGTGCAGCTACAGTGCAAAAAATACTTTTTTTTTACTTTCCAAAACAGCCACTGACCTTCTCAAGATGTCTTCAGACTCAACACCACACGCTACATTGTCGAACAGCGACTTGTCAGCACTTTTAGGATCATCCCTGGCCTTTATGGCCAAGGAACCCATTCAACCGCTGTCTCATTCAATGCCCTTGCACTCCACCAACCCCAAATCTCTCCTCCAACAACCTTTTACTCCTCCTTAGTTCGTTCCTTGAAAATCAAGACAATTTCAAGGCTTGTATTGCTGAGGCAGACCAGGACAGACTGTATCAACGAAGTCAAATTGTGGACTTGGAGGCAAAGAATCAGGAACTGCAACTAAAGAACTGCGAACTGGACTCGCTCACAAAATGTGTGTCTTTCTTGTTCTACTTTCATTTCAATGACAGCGTGGTGGAGTGTTTACAACACCACAACCAATGCATCGCCCACCTGAATATCCAATCGAAGTGTTGTGGGATGAGAAAGATGCAAAGGATGTGCCTGATGCAGAGTGGAAGGCAAAAAATCCAACCTGCTTTGCTAATAGCCGTCTGCTGCGTAACCCAGATGGGTCAAAATATTCATCAGATGAAGTCAGACAGGTAGAGGATGTGTTTCTACCTGTTGCGATCGCTGTCATGTTGCAGAAAATCCCGGTGGACTCTTTTCCAGATAAAAAACTATCTCAGTTTCTTAAAGGGCATCCGCATGTCATCCAGCCTGGTTGTCAATCTCTAGTCAGCTCAGATTCCAGAATTGGCCTATGTTATAATAACTGGAAGGCAAAGAAGCTCATTCAAAACTATATTGCGAATCGGAATGATGCTCAGAGAAAGAAGGAGAAAAAAGGCTTGTCAAGAGCAAGAAATCAAGCAGACAGGACAAACACTTTGGTGTGTATTGCTTTTGAACATTCTTTGCTGAGTAACGAACATGGTTTGTTATTCGATAGCCTGAAGTAGAAATTATTTCAAACTTGCATATACCGGTAAGCTTAGTTCCATCCTCAATGTAAACCTTTCTTGATTGGAGCTGGTGCAGGGAAACATACAAAAATTTCCGGAAACAACCGCAACAAACTGGCCCCATGTTTGTCTCTTTGTTGATTGATTGGTATTGATTACAGCTGCTACAGAGCACTTCATCAGATTACCACCCAAACTTCCCTCCCCAGGCAACCGTTCAAAGTGCAGTCAAGAGCAAACGTATGTGCTTTATCCACATTGGCCAGATTCTAACCAGTTTGGTAGCCTCAGTCCAAAATGTCAGTAGAATCCGAAACACCCACTGCTTTGGCAGCGCTTGCCAATGTAGCGATTGATATTGATCTGTCTCCCACTGGTACGCACTTTTTTCGCACGTGGGTAACCACCTTCAAGTTTCTGACCTCTATACTGTAAAAAGTTTCGAATGTTAAGAGTAAGTGCCTTTCTCCGCCTGCTGTCCTGCTCATAACGCTGCAGGACTATTTTCCACTCGCCTTCCATCCGTTCCTTGTGTAACGGAGTTGCTTCAACTTGTCAGAGAGCTGGAGGATCTCAATTTCCCATCTCAACCTGCTCATCCCGCTCTGGAACATATTATCCGGCAGCTTTCTACGGCCCAGGATAATCCTGACGATGAAGACCATGGCGGCTTTATGTTTTTACATGATGTTCTGAGCTTGAATTGGAGGACTCACACAAAGAGCTACGATTCTTTAGGTTCTCTGACCAACATTTTACGCTTACTTGCAGGTCTGGGACGCTCGATTATTATTTCACGCACATCCTCTCTACAGATATCGAAAACGCCGGAAGCGACTCAGGTTCAAAAAGAGAACGGGGGGAAATCCCTCTTGGACGCATACGCACCACAAGTTGTCGAGATGCTGCTCACTACTCTCTATGAAGAACATGCAAAGAGGGTCCCGGGCAAGAAACTTGTGAGTACCTCAATTCCGCTTCCCCATTAGCGTTGATTAGCAGGATGCAACAGAAGACACGCATGGCAATGTCTAACGTCAGTGGCAGCAATGTCAATACCTTGAAAAGAAAGCGTCAGGTATGTTCTAACTTAAACAAAGAACTTCACTGATGAAGGGTAATACTACAGGACATAGAAACAAGCGTAATCACCCAAGAGGGCTCTACCACTGCTGTTTTGATGGAATCCAAACAAGACAGGGTTGTTGAGCCTGAAGGAAAGAAGAAACGGGTAATTAAACTGAAAGTACCTCCGTCCGATGGCAGTAACCCCCTCTCGAAGGCAAGTTGTTCACTCCTCTCTGCATTTTTTCCAATAAATTTCCTCTTTGCAGCGAACGAGATCAAAAAGAGTAACCGGCGCCTCGAGTAACGGCAGTGGTGAAGCCGAAGTATAATCACAGGTACACATCTAATTTTCATCATAAGAACAGCAAGCTGACATGACATTGGACAGGATTCTCCTTCTTTGTAGTGAGTCCCCTGTGCTGCATCTGCTGAAACAAACCAAATAGTTATTACAGATACTCCTCTCCCACCACAGTGCTGTCTGGCACATCCCTCATGCAACGTTCCAGATCCTTCTCAGACTGACATTGGATCATTTCTTCATACAGATCAATCAAAGTCCAACCACTTTATACTTATATAGTAGAGGTATAATGAATTGCAAATGCATAGTATTGAATATCCAACGATGATGATGACCAGGAAATTAACTGAGGCGTATTGAATTTCAACTGAATATGAGTGAAAACCAACTGACTAAGGCTAGTGAGTTCCGTGCTGAGCGTACTGAATATTCACTGTAGCACACTGAGTTAAAAGTCGTTTCGATTGGCACAAACTGAAGTCTGGTCAGTCAAAATTCGATCACAACTCAAGCACTGACTTCGCGCTGACATCCAACTGACAAACGATGGAATCCGTTTTCATAGAGCATGACATTTCATAGAGATAACCCACCCATATACAACCTTCTTCCTTAAGTTCAACATCATCAGAACAAACACCAGACACACTAACATAACCCCTAACCATACAAAACCTAGAGCTAGCATTCAATCAAGCATTGCAAATGGAAGGAGAACGAGATGATGGGGGATTGGAAGTAAGGGAGATGGGAGAGGAGAGATGGGAATTGCAGTTCTTAAAGGAGTTTAGGGAATGGAGGAAGGACAGGAAGGAACGGAAGGAAAAGGAAGAGAACAGAAGGAGAGAAAGAGAGATGTCTCGCAAGCTTTTGAACAATACAAAAAGGAGCTGAGAAGAGAGGAATGGTGTGGGAGTCGCTAGAGGATGTGTGCAAATGGATCAAAGAGGCGAGGCGTATGCTCCATCACATGTGATGCTGCAGTCAGGACCCACACTGTATCAGGAGTTGGAAGCATTGATGGAAGAGTTTAGCAGAGGCAGTCAAGAGATAGAAAAACAAAGTCCCTCTCAACCCCTCTAATCCAGACTCCTAAGTTATTCTGCAGCATATATCCTATGCCCTACACGTTAAATCCAAATTTACAGCCCTTCCCACCAATTTCCAGATAGAACCACTAGTAGTTCCAAAATTTATCAACTCCTTCCACCAGACCATTCGAACTCGACTCGAAGGTCTCAGAACAGTAAAGGAGAGAGCGGAGAGGGTGCAGACACTTACAGAGGTAACGTTGGTGTGGGAGTTGAGGGACACAAGGAGGGAGAAGGAAGTCAAGATGAAAGAGAAGGAGGAGAGAATGAGATAGAGAGGAGTTTTTGCATCATTAAAAGTGAAGATACACCGTTTAAACAACTAATCCCACAACAGAACTTCGGCTTCACCCAATGGCGAGCCAATCCCTCTTTTCAACAGCGCCCATTCACAAATCCCCAAACAGTCAGCGAACTTCGATTGTCGTCACAAATCCCCAAACAGTCAGCGAACTTCGATTGTCGTCATCCCTCATCCCACCTAAAGTCGAACATGGAGCATGGAAGACATTCCTCACGAGTGAACAACGGGCTTACAACATAGCTTTGAACCAGTTCATCAGCGAAGGGCAAAGGGATTGCCGCTTCCCCATTAAGCCTATTTCCCCTTTCACCAGGAACCCTCCCTGCCACTTCCAATGATTGTAACATCTGTGGAATGGAATGGGGAGGTAGAAGTCATCGTTGTGCAGCACCATGAGCACCAGATCCAATACCCAAACAGGGCTCAAACCCAATACAGGACACTCAATCGCAGCCGACAGCCATTGCGGATCAAATCCCAGAGTTGACTAAGCCACACACACAGCAGATACAACAATAGTGCCAGAGGAGCAGAGAACCAGTCCACCTCACAGTCACCACCACAGCACCCCCACCTGCTTCAAGCTCAGACTCAATAGAGGCTCCAATCATCAGTATACGTCGGTACACACAATTCAACCAACTACCTCCTCGCCCTCCTTCACCATCAGCTGCTTCAAATAGAACAGTTTACGAGGAGGACTGGTGGACAGAGAGGAGCAAAAGTGCATCGCCCAAAGCTACAAACTGTTACAGCAACCAACAATGAGAGCTACAAAGGAGCATGAAGCAAGAATGCTTAGGATATGGACAAGGGGGAAAACTCTTCCACCTTACATATAAGAGAACTAAAAGGGAAAGTGACAGTGGGATTACATGGGGTTAATACGAGGAGAATAGACACAATTGGGCTAAGTGGTGATGTAGGAGCAAATGGGCGAACAGGCGACTGTGCGCCAATTTGCACAGTGGGCAAACGGACGACGGGAGACCAATTTGCGTAGAATGCAAACGGGCAAACGGGCGGTATGACTACATGCTCATGTGTGTGATAGAGGGGTAGTCTTCTCATGTCATTTCATGCTCTTAGGTTTATCTCCACTACAGATGCATCACCCACCGGTGACCGCACATAGTGTCAGCCCTAAGATCACCTTTCCATCCTTCCACAGCCCTCTTCCACTGGGACTTATGCCACCAGCCAGTGGATCCAAGTGTAGCCGTCAAAACAATGTAGCCATTGCATGGCTTTCCTGCCATCCATATCCAAAAGCCAGCCATGGCCTCTGCTCACTCCAACCAATGGATTGAGAAGAAGATGTGACTCTAGTGGTTGGTGATGGTCTGGGTGCAATGACTTCTTCTTGGCTGGATGGGGAAGGGTCAGAAGATGAAGGAGATGATGGTATCTGTGAGAGCTTCTTTGATTCTGGAAGTGAAGGTGGTATGAGAGCTAGTTGAAGGATTAGTTGAGGAAGAGGAGGAAATGTTTCCCTTGACAAGTAATGTCAAAAATGCTCGTGCTGAAGTTGTACAATGCACTTCTACCTTTTCTGAAATGCCGAGGAATGCCTGTGCTCCAAGGAAGATATTTGAGGCTGAAGAAGCTTTGTGGAGAACCTGCTTCGCTTATGATGGAAAAGAGTGGGTGGACAGAATGAAGGAGGAAGCTGGAGATGAGGAAGAAAGTACAGTATGAACTTCACTTCCTATGTATTTTTATATCTGCTAATACAGTACTTACTCTACAGGCTCATGAAGGATTCTCCCACCCTGTTGTCATATTTCAAACCTGTTGGAAGGATCCTCAATTCCGATGAAGAAAGTGACAATACACCTAGCCATGGCTCTTCCGAACCGTCTCCTTGCCCCAACTACTTTGCACTCCCCCCTTCCACTGGTGTCGATTATACTCTTGCTGCCCCTTAGTATGTCACCAAAGCAGAGCCAGAGAAGTGACCGATCAACTGTCAGCAGGAATTCACATGGTTAGCAGCAGAGATTGAGATGTTTTGCAACTGTGGCAATTTCCTTGCTGATCTTCAGAACCAGAGATACCGTGCGCCGGAAACATTTTACAACCTCTTACGGTCGGGGAAGAAAAGCAGAAGGAATTGTGCCAAAATAGCAGCGCTCTCCCATTGGTTTAGTGAGAACTACAGTGGCAGGAGTATAAGAGCATCGGCATGTCATTATGAAAACACAGGAGAGCTTCCACTTTCTAATAGAGGTTTGTCAGTTTCAGATATCTTGTTCCTCAAGATGAGATAGGACGGCATGCTAAGACTTATTCCCTTCTGCATGATCCAGAACACTGTGAGGAACTTCAAGCATATCTTTGTGGAAAAAGTGGAAGATAGATCGGTCCAAGATCAGGGTTTCTCCTTGTCAACAGGTCCCAAAGGCATTGGAGGAGTATGTGAAGAACCAGGGGTGTGGAATTCATCGATCAGACTTTGTTTCTTCAACTGTTGGCTGGATGGAAGATGTAGGAGTTGGTATGGAGTATGGAAAGAACTATGAAGGATATTGGGATGCAGCAAAACCAATAGCCCAGGTTGGCTTTCTCTTAAATTTACTTTTCTCTCCTGAGTACCCTTTATTAGGTTTGAGACAAGTTCGTCCCAGTCTTTGAGAAGTATCATCCAGGAGATCAGGCACTTATCATGTTTGATAATTCAACTGGACATGGAGCGTTTGCTGCAGATGCTTTAGTGGCAACAAGGATGAATCTTGGACCAGGCGGAGCCAATGCCTTCTGCGAGATGGTTGGTTTGAGAAAGAGGGTGATAAAATCCCATAGAAGATAGTATTTGAAGAAGGACATCCCAAGGCTGGTCAAGCAAAAGGTATCCATGCTTTCACCTCTTTTATCAAGGTTAACTGCTTCATTATGCATGAAAGTGATACTGTCAGAGCGGGGCCAATGGCCAGTTGGCGGTTTAAAGGCAAGATGCAAGAAGAAAGCCGAGCATAATGAAGATGGAACATGTTGTGCCGGTAAGTATCATTTAACCTGCACAAATATAGCCAACACTTACTTTTATTCAGAGAAATTAATGGCACTACAGCCTGACTTTAATCTCAGAAGCGTGGGGTGGCTGAGGTTGTCGAAGCAGCAGGACACCTTGCTATCTTCTTACCTAACTTCCTGTCAATCTAGATATTCCATCAATGTACAGCAAGGTAATGATGATTTTACATAGAAAAAAATTTCTCCCACGCCAACCTATATGTTGCCAAAACAATTTGGCCACCTCTCCAAAGTGGGTAGTGGCTAGGTGACCTACACCATAGGATATCTACTCTACTTAGCAGTCTCCCTACTCAATAGCCTTATAGATTGTCAGCCCTAACAGTAGAACAGATCTCTCCACCCCTTCACTTTTATCAATACCATGGCAGACCAATGCTTTGATATCCAAACTGCTTCCTTAGAACAGCTCAAGGGTTACATCAATCAACTCTTAGCGAATATGCTCCAAAACGAAGTTACTAGACTCAAGGAAGATATGGTCTTCAAGATGGAATATGAAAGCAAAAGAGTTCATTCTCAAGCAATCTCGTGTCAAGGCCGACGCAAAGGTGTGTGAATGTGACATGTCTGGTCACATACCACAAGGACAATGCTAAGTGGAAATCCTGAGTATGTATATCATGTATCATGCTAAGTAGAAATCGGGAGAGAACAAACTAGGTCTCTCAGGGGCATTGTTCTTGCCTATATACATATAAAAAGCCTGCACAGCTACAAACAACAACTCTAACTCTATCTAAGATGGGGCACAAAGGTCATGTGATATCTAGGGCAAAGAGGTGGAGAAACAGGAACACAAATAAAGCAACACACATAGATTGAGTCCACATCTCCAAATAGGCTAAAATAGGCAGGGTCGATCCTGATATCTTGGTTTGGCAAATATGGCACAGGGAGAAAGAGATCAAAGGGATAGAAGAATCGAAGAATTGATTTCAGAAATGGCCACCTTTCACTCCAATACTCCAACAAGGCTCCATCACACCAGCCCACAAGTTAAACCTAATAAGCCCAAACCTTTTGATGGAACTCATGCTAATACCAATCATTTCCTTAGTCAATTGTATCTCTACTTCAGGGCTCTTCCATTAAGAGCATAAACCCAATACACTCGAAGGATGGAAGACCAGAGCTCGGAATCTTGATTGTAACTATCTTCAAAGACTGGAAACCAAATCACTAGGTTCAGCCCCTATCCAACCTCCTCGTCAACCATCCAATCAACAACCTCAATTCACTGTAAATGCCTCTCCTCCTTCACAGATAGCTGGACCCACGACTACCCAATTTCCATGAACATCGATAGAATCAAATACTTCCGAAAACCTCTCATCTGTCATTGTTGTGGTCAATCTGGACATGTTCAAGCTGTCTGTGTGAATCCAGTTGATCCTCAAGTCAGCCATGTGATCAGAATGACTTTGGAGAACCTACCTACCTCTATATCGGAACAGGGAAAAGGGCAAGACTAAGAGTGATAGGTGTGCCCTCCTTGATCAAAAATGGGATAAAGGATAGTGTGGAATTCAGTTTATCAAATCTATCTAATAGTTCCCAAGTCACACCTCTTTTATTTGAACCTCTAGCATTGAAAAATCAAGGACTCGTCTTAAACATCCCATTATAAATTCAATCTCTTATCAATGGACAAACTTTCTTCGTTACTGATTTAGTTGATTGTTGTGCTACAATCTCATTCCTCAGCCCTCAATTCATCAAAACAACATATTTTCAACCCTACAATCTTGAAAAGTGTATTCCAGTTTATAACATTGATAGCACTCTGAACTCTGATAGCACTCTGAACTCAGGAGGATCAGTGGACAAGATGATCAACCTTCGTCTTCTCAACAAGGATCACTCAGAAAGAAGGACTTTTACTATCTGTAAGCTTGGACCTGTGGACACAATCCTAGGATATGACTGACTTTTCGAACACAATCCGACAATTGACTGGGAACAAGGAAACATCAAACTCGATCACTGTCCTACCAACTGTAGCACCAACCAAACAAGGCTGGATAGTATAGAGACCAAAGAAATACAAAAGGAATACGTCAACGCTCAACTTCCCCCTTGGCTCCATGAATTTGTCTTTGTCAGCTGATCATGATTCACCTCCCCAAGAATCTCCCCTTTATATCTCTGCTACAACCTCAATATCTCAGCTTCTCACTCAAGAAACAGTGGCTAAACAACCCAATAAACCTACTATGGACTTATCTAAATGGCTTCAACAATTTTCAGATGTTTTTGATGAGAAGGAATTTGAGAAGCTCCCAGAACAAAGGAAGTGGGATTATACTATTGACCTCAAAGAAGGAGCGGTAGCTTACAAGGGTTGGGTGTACCCTATGTCAAAGAATACTTTCACAAAAATGCACTGTCTTTCACTGGGGACACCAACAGCAGGTTACATTCGATAACCTCAAGAGAGCAGTCATTTCCGCACCCCTCCTGTCATACCCTGAAGAGAATAAGCCTTATCTTATCGAAGCTAATAGCTCTAGTTATGCTCTTTGTACTATTCTGTCTTAGAAGAGGGACAATGGAAAGTATTATCCTATTGCCTACCTATCAAAATCCCTCTCTCCAGCTGAACACAACTATAAAATCTACAACAAGGAGATGTTATTGACTGTCAGAGCTTAGAAGAATGGAGATATCTCCTCAAAGGATAACCCATCCCCATCCCCATCACCATCCTCACTAACTACAAGGTGCTTCAGTACATTAAGGAGCCTCAGAAACTCAATTGTTGTCAAGCTCGTTGGCTCCTCTACCTCTCTAGATTCAACTTTGTTCTCCAACCTCAACCAGGGAAAAGTTCAGCTGAACCAGATGCGCTCTCAAGGTGTGCTGATCATTATGATGGATCCAATGATAATGAGGACATTGTGCTCCTACCAGAGAAGTATTTCATTCAGGCAAATCAATGGTTCCCTGGGCATTACGTATTACAAGCCGTCGGACCGGCTACAACCTTGGTGGGGGTTGAAGAAGCAGAAGAACTATTGGACCGAATCAGAAAGGTAGATGAGAAGGATGAATCTGTTGTAAAGGCGGTTAAAGAATTAAAGGAAGGAAGCGACAAGGTACTTAAAGGAGAAGAATGAAAAGTGGAAGAGGATGGACTCACCAGATTTCAAGGCAAGATTTATATCCCTAAGGACGACTCCCTTCGATGTGACATCATTTCAATGCATCATGATACGCCTATAGCAGGACATGGAGCACACCACAAGCACTCAGGCAAGAAGATATTCAGCCTCAACCCTTCCAACCCGCAAACTCAAAATGGCGCCCTCTCAGAGAGTAGGGTAAAGTGATGGGGCGCCGTAAATCCTAAGAGTAGTAAGACGCCCCAGTGGGAGGTTCGTACATTTCCTTACTGGCCTTTGACATCAAACTTACATTCTTTACTGCTTCACCTCGTTGGAGCCTCGGGCTTGAGAGGTGAGATATTGTCAGGGTTTGCTTCTGGAGCATGACTCACATCCTAGAATATGTGGCAAATGATCTAGAAGGTTCTGTCAGGTTGGTGGCAAATAGAGTAATGGTGGGATATGCTGGAACATTCTGGAACTTGTGGCTATCTGCATATATAATATCCCTGCCAATGGAGTGAGATATCCAGATTGGTTCTCTTAGGATATCCATTCTACTTGGCAGCTTCCCCCATTGCTCACAACAAGAGAGTGTCAGCCCTAATAGTTCTATAGCATTTTAATCCTTATAATCTAATGACATTTGAATTACTGAGCTATCATGAACTTTCTTACTCTGGGCATTAAAAGTATAATGACTGTTTTTTCATTACAAATTATCAACATTACGGACCTTACCCTATAATATAAGGGTGGGAGAGCTGACACCAACTACATCGTCATGCAAACTTGACACATTGCCAACTTAATTTGAGTAGGTAAGGAACATTTTCCCCAAAGTACCAAGAAGTTACTTGACTTAGTCATGAAAACAATTTTTTCATCTTTCAAATAGGCTTTGCTGTATACCATTTGAAAGGCGCTGACATGTTTATTCTGGTGGTTGCTCAGAAATTTAAAAGGGTTGTTATGGGTGGTCATATGAGTGCTCAAAAGTACATGTGAGTCATATTCAAAACCCGCCATACTTTATACATAAGCATACAGGGTCCCTGTCTGGATCAGCCAGCTCTGTTTGAATTATACGATCAACAGCTGCTTTGTCCTGGATACAATCTTCAGGATGAAGAATCAATAAGATGTATATCTGTGGTAGGCTTTTCTTCTGAAATTCGATGATCCGATATATCCGTCCAGCCTTCTAAAGATCTGTCCCACTGCTAAATCTTTGATGTACCCTAGAGCTGTCTACACCATCAGGATCAGGAGTGGATAGGAATAGTTAAGCTTCTTCTTTAGTGTCCTCCTCAAGAGAGGATGAATACTGGCTCAACAACACACTGTCAGTGTTGTACTTGGAATGATGCTTGTAGATAGCTCCTACTTGTTCCTGTTTTATTCCAGTTCATAATGGCACTTATTACTGTTTCTTACTCGCTTTACATCTTTACATCACAGTTATTTCTTGGAAAAAGGGTTCCATGCATAGCATTGCATCTTTTGTTTAACCTTTAACTTTGCGACCGCCAAGGTCTGTGTACATGGTAATATTTCCAGGTGTAACAGATTCTACAGGTCAGCTTTGCTTCCACAGTTGGTGCCTACTTTGGATCGACGAGATAATCTGTGAATGGGTCCCGCTCTCAGATATTAGGCACTTCAGTTTTTACCGACATTTAGTTCCAAAGATCGTTAAGTCAAGAGAGTTCTGAGCAGACGTACTAAAAGATGAATTTACTGCGCCTTAGTCTCATTGTTCAACTGCATTCCGGATGCAAATGGAGAGACCGCTGCAGTGCTGGTAAGCATGTCTGCAGCGCCTTTGACAAGCCAGATTGCGGGATCTGCTTTAGCCTCACTTTCTTTCATTTCAGCTAACATGCCTCCGCAGGCAACTAAGCATGCTCCACCAACCCATTGAAGTCCTACTGCCCAACATCTTTGAACCTACGATCAAAATTGCCTGTGTCAACGATCCTGTACGACAAATCATTACAACGTACAATGCAGACATATTCGAATACTACATCAACCGCTTCACACTTCACGACTTGTATCTCAACTCCGAAATTCACATCCCTAACTGGATCCGCAATGGCTTCCCAGCTCACATTGTCGACACTGACTTTGTTAAATTCATCCCTCCAAACACCTCTACCCTTCACACCTCCGAAGCGAAGAAAGCCTTCGTATGCAGTTGGTGCCAGGAGGAACGTCTGCTGAACCGTCTCCTCGGCCCATTCACAGAGTCAACCCTGGACATAGTCTTCAATGGAGTCTGGAGGACTAGCCCAATCTCTGTAGTCGACAAGGCAGGAGCACAGAGCACCTGGCGAGTTCCGCCTTATTGTTGATTTCTCCCGAAAACCCCACTCTCAAAACTCTCCCCCTCTCAAATCAATCAATGAGTACATGCAAAATACCAGCGAAACCAACACACCGGATGCTGAACAAACTAGGGGCAACATACTCATTGATTGATTTGAGAGGGGGAGAGTTTTGAGAGTGGGGTTTTCGGGAGAAATCAACAATAAGGCGGAACTCGCCAGGTGCTCTGTGCTCCTGCCTTGTCGACTACAGAGATTGGGCTAGTCCTCCAGACTCCATTGAAGACTATGTCCAGGGTTGACTCTGTGAATGGGCCGAGGAGACGGTTCAGCAGACGTTCCTCCTGGCACCAACTGCATACGAAGGCTTTCTTCGCTTCGGAGGTGTGAAGGGTAGAGGTGTTTGGAGGGATGAATTTAACAAAGTCAGTGTCGACAATGTGAGCTGGGAAGCCATTGCGGATCCAGTTAGGGATGTGAATTTCGGAGTTGAGATACAAGTCGTGAAGTGTGAAGCGGTTGATGTAGTATTCGAATATGTCTGCATTGTACGTTGTAATGATTTGTCGTACAGGATCGTTGACACAGGCAATTTTGATCGTAGGTTCAAAGATGTTGGGGAGTAGGACTTCAATGGGTTGGTGAAGCATGCTTAGTTGCCTGCGGAGGCATGTTAGCTGAAATGAAAGAAAGTGAGGCTAAAGCAGACCCTGCAATCTGGCTTGTCAAAGGCGCTGCAGACATGCTTGCCAGCACTGCAGCGGTCTCCCCATTTGCATCCGGAATGCAGTTGATGGAAGAAGCATATCCGATCACTACTTCCTTCAACAATGAGCTTCCCTCATCCCTGACCTTCAGCAGTCAGGTTCTTTCCTCCGGCTTCAGAAATGGTTCTGGTGGAGTAGTAGTCGTTGTATTTGTGACCGTTGTACAGGCACCGGACACACTGATCGTCTTTTCTTGCACGCGATCGATGGGGGGACTGGCTGTGGTAGGTGCAGATGGCTTGTTTGAGGAGTGGTTCTCGAACCTTGTACAAAAGGGCTTCTGTGCATGTGTGAGAGTTGTGGGTGGTGCGTGGCTCCTCAACTTGCTTTCGACTTCAAGGAGCATCCATTGTTCCCACTCTGCGACATATTGAGTGCGTATTTGATCTGGGGAACCAAATGACTTGATGGATTGCTTTGGTGGATCTTTTGGCATTTAATGGCTACATGTAGCCAGATTGGCCAGTCATCGAACCAGGCTGCCGAGCTATTGGAAATCGCGCGGCGGCGCAAGGTGTCGTGGGCATCCTTGATGAAGTCGATGAAGCGGCGTAAATCCCTCGAAAGGTTTGGTTTGTTGGCTTTCGAAAGAACGTGGGGGTAACTGTTCATGGCTAAGTCCCATTCGCCCCGGTCGATGTTAAGGTCCTTTCCCTCCATCGTGATCTTGAAGATTGTGTCGTCTCCGAGGCTATTGAAGGCACTGGAGCGTACGGAGGCGTCGCTGGGTTTATCGCTACGTTGGTGGTTCTGAATTTCTGTTCGATTTCCTCCTTGATCGACCTGGTGAAGCAGATTGCTGGAACATAACTGTGTGGGTTGGAGAGGATCCACTTCTCCATTTTGTTTGCGACAATCTGTCGGAAGGGATAACATTAGCACACTGCACTCCGTCATGTGATAACTGCAAGGACTCGTGGTGTATTCTATCCCACAATTTGGGAATAGGCCTTTGTTTGGTAAAGGCTTCGACTTGTGAATTTATTACTTTGAGATACATTGTGGCATAGAGCGTGCAGCTCTGCCACGCTTTGGTACTTTGGGTACATTGAGGCGAGAAACACGAAGGTTCTGCCGCGCTACTTTGGAGTACATTAAGGCGAGGAGTGCAAGGCTCTGCCATACTTTGGTACTTTGGGGGACATTATAGCTTGGAGCGTAGAGCTCTGCCGTACATTGGTACTTTGAGGTGCTTTGGCAACCTTGAACTTTGAGGTCAGAGGGTTGTGCCCAGTTGTACATTGGTGCGTCGCAGAATACTTTGTACATTTGGAACTTACATTGAGTTCTAGGGGGGGGCGTTTTCGAAGTCGAGGTCCATGCTTTGGTCGAAAAGCATGTTAATGCGGTGTTTCATGGCAGCGCTGTCCTTGGCCCGCTGAATGAGCTCCGTCTCTCCATCTTCCTCCCATGGCTGCTTCTGGGGTTGGGCAGGTTGAGGTCTGAAGTTCTGATGGAGGTGCTGGGGCTGGGAGCAAGACCGAAGGGTTCGATTGGAGGGGGGTGGTGTACGGAGGAAACGAAAGGTCGATCGTGCAGGGCGGGCGACTCTTGGTAGGGACATTTAAGCTGACGAGCTGGTTATGCAGTTCATTCCGTTCGTCCGCTACTGCTCTCGTCTCCTCCTCAAGGACGTCTTTTTCCATCTTCAGCTTGTCCACCTCCCTCTGCAGCTCTCCTACTCGTCTTTCTGCCCAGTGACAAACCTCGACCCAGGGGTCGAAGGCACTCCTATTCCTGGATACTGTGTCCCCAGGAGTCAAAGGCATTCCTATTCCTGGACACTGTGTCTGTTTCCCTCATGAAACTTGCTTTCAAGCCAGAAGACGTTCCAAAGCCACCCTTGGGACACCTCCACTCCCGAAGCCATGATTCGAATTGGTCTTGAGAGAGGTCGCAACAGAAGGTTTCCACTAATGCCTCTGCGAATCGGGTACTTGTCGAGATGTCCTCTTCCAAGCCCTCGTCTGCCAGTCGGCGGGAGCCCAAGTTCCTACGCGGTGGGGGGACGGAGTCTGCCGCTTGTTCGGGGCGCTTCCCTTTGTCCAGGAGGACCCTTTCTGCTTTGAGGCCATCCGTTACGACAGAACCTTCAGGAGAGCCACCCTCGATGACGAACAGGGGGTTGCTTCTTGTCTCGGCTGGGGGGGGCTGAAGCGAGGTGGACTGGGAGGAAACGGCGGCGGGAGTTTGGGACATGGTTCAGGCAATTGGTGGTAGGCTCCTAGGAACCCACTTTGAAGATGGCATGAACCAAGACCAGTTCGTCACAAATTCGGCTAGGTTGGAGCCTTGGGGGATCTTCCTGTACGCCTCCTCCATTGGCTTGTGGTTCAAGTTGATGTTCTGAAGGTTGAGGGCTTTCGAGAGGACGGAGTACAAGGTGGTGGCATCGACCCCATAGGTGAGGTAATTGGACGTACAGGAACGGGTCAGGGGGGTTGAAGGATGCTGGTTCGCGTTTCTCTAAGACGAGGGGTTCCAGGTTCGGCTATTCTTTCTCGTGGATGGAAGGAGAGGTGCGCTCAGATCTTAGAGATTGAGCGCTGCTTATGGTAACACGAAGGCGAAGGTGGCGGTTGAGGACTTCTTCCGCCACCTTCGGATCTCTTTCAAAGACCGGGTTGTCCAGTGTTCGTTCCTTACTTCTGGAAACACAGCTGCAGACTGGCCACAAGTTTGCTACTCAGACCCAAGGTTAATTCTCCTCCAGCCCATGAATGGCACTGATGACATAAGTAAGGCTCTGAACCAACAATCAACGATTATTGAGTATTGGATTTAAGACTTCCTCTTCACTCAGTATTAATTTTGGATCTTATCTGTGCTCATATGTATCCAATCCACCCTCCCTTGATAGATTTCTGTCTTCAATCACTCTAGCCTCCCACCATAAAATTTTAAAGCTGAAAGGAGGTGCCAGAGCACTCCTTTGTTTGTTTGTGATGATAGACAATTCGCGGACTTGCCCCAGTAATATAGTATTAGGTGAGCTGGTTGGTGACGCAAAAAACTGTTCGTTTATTTGGCTGTGGCGAATAGTCTCAATCCCATCCCCCTAAGGCCCTTGCCCTGTAGGTGGAAGGGAAAGAAACCAGCACGGTTACCTACGGTCAAGCTATCTGTAGTCAAAATATGAAAGGTGTTGAAGTGAAGAACTTGAACAGATCTGGACATGGACTTGATGTCGTGCATGGCAGTTACAGTTGGAATCCTAGAATGTCATGAACTGGTCGAATTTCTCGAATTGACAACGCTCGTTGAATACAATTTCTGTGGGGTTCCAACGAAAATTCTCGCACCTCCATGGAAGAAGAGGATGAGGTAGGATGAGACGCGGTGTTGAACCTGTGCAACATCCAACAGATAGTGAAGAACTTGGCCCAGCGTATCCACAATTCTCGTACTCTAGTTGGAGGTGTCGAAAGGATCGTCGTGCCAAACTTGGCATCTGCCACATCTGCCACTGGATTTCCTCCTGAAATTGGCAGGCTCCTTTGTAATTGTCACCTTCAGCATCACTTTGTCAGCGTGGCCGTTGAATGAAGTTGACTGGGAAGTGCAAATGCAAAAGTATATGTGCCCTCCCTGACTTCGAAGGGAGAAAATCAACCATGCCCTTCCTTCTGTAGGCCAATCAATTTGAATCCTCTGCATGCTAGAACGAGATTTGCAAGTAGGGAGGGTAGAGTTATATGGAAGGACTAACCCCCAAGTTGCCGTGCGTTTCTTCAACTGTTGGCCCTTCCCTTTAATCTCGCCAATGTTTGGCCTTATCTCATTTACTGTATGCCTCAGTGCTCAATATCATATGGCTTGTTCACAATTCTCTTCGCCACACTTGTTGCCCTCCTACGTCAGCCAAATGATGAAGAATTTTACATGAACAAGGCCTTTGTCTTTGAGGTCATCATAGGCCTTGTTGGATTTGATGATATTGTGGCCATTAGATACCGTGGTTTCTGAAGTTCAAAGAAATAGGAGTATTGGTGAGGGAGTCAAGGTAACGGGGGACATGTTCTTTCTAGCTATATACTTTTGGTCCATATCGAATAGCAGTGAAGCCAAATTCCTGGTTGGCAATGGAGTGATGAAGTAGGGGACATGACTTGAAGGGTTGGTTATATAACATGGGTCTGACAAAGGAAGGAGATTTATGCGGTTGCGATAAGGAGCAGTGGTAAGTGGCTAAGATTAGGTCCTTGGAAGACCTGAAAGCAAAGAGAAGCAAACAACTCGTGGATGCTTCCAGCACTTTATTCGATGACCTTGTTCCAATCAAGAGGAAGAAGCATTTCACGTCGCTCCGCCCTTTGCATCGCAGCCTATGTGGATTCACTTTCACTCCCTGCCGTCCGTCCCTGATTCTCCATGTAACCACGTCTCCCGCCAATCTCAACCTTCAACCAGCCCCCCGCTTTCCTGAGGAAGAGGAGAAGCGCGATTGTGGACGCGTTGGAAGGAAATAGTGTCTTTGTCGCTTGGCGGAAAGCAGTGGTTTTGAAGGAGGATGCTTAAACTGCGAAGGGAAAGGAAGACACTGGAGTTGAGGACCAAGGGTTGCGTTGCTGAAATGGTGAAGAAGGTTAGATTTGCTACATGAGTATATTAAAGGGAAGAAAGATGGGAAATTGTTGTAGGTCGAATCTGTCTGTCTGCCTGGCCAAGGGATGCTGATGTCCTCTGCGTTACAGATATCGTTACTCCACCACAATTTGTGTATACTGCCAACCCCACCCCGATCCCATTCCACATGGTGATTTCTCCATCTACCAACACGCTTGATCACTTTTCTATGCTGTTCTCATCCTATTTGTGCAGGCCAATCTTTCCCTTACATATCTGTGGGACTGGAACAGAAAGCATGGCAGAGAGATGGGAAAGGCTGAGGGATCACTTCATTGTTGGAGACAGTCCTGAAGGCTCAAACCTTATGAAGGAACAGAAGCAGCAAGCTCTCGACCTTCTCAGGGAGTATGTAGATGTTTTCGCTACTTCTATAGGGGCATGTCACGGACGGATATAATACAACACTCCATCAAGCTCAAGCCTAACACACCACCCTCCCATTCATCCTTCCAGCAGGCACTCACCCCTCCACAACTTGAGTTCATGGACAACGAAATTGATGCTAACCCTTCGCGACAATGTCATTGTCCAACTCCATGCTTCACAATACGAAGCCCCTCACATCGCCCACCTAAAGATCGTTCCAAAACTGAACGCGGATGAGAAGCCTTTCAACATGTCACTGGGATCCCTCCGTCAGAGGGTAGCAGATACCCTAGCACAACTGGAAGGGAGGAAGGCAAATGGTATGGAAAGAAACATGGCAGAGAAAGAGGTACCAGAACTGCCAGATCGCCCAAAAGCAAAATGGAGAATAGTCATCGTGTTCCTCAGGCTCAATGCAGCAACAGAATCAGCACCTTTTCCAGCAGCTGGTCTCAACCAAACAGCAGCAGAAATGGCAGGTAACAAGTTCTACTTCTGTATCAATATGTGTAGAGGGTTTTATGCGATCTTTATGAGGGAAGAGGACATTGAGAAAACTGCCTTCTATGCACCGGGACGAGGACTTTTTGCCTTTAAAGTCATGGTATTAGGACTCACCGGATCCCCTGGTACATACTGGGAAATGATAGGATGAGCATTTGGGACTCTGCGCTAGGAAAATCGTGGTTGATTGGGATGGTGGGTGGACGATGTCCTTGGAGGTGACAAGACATTCGATAGGACACTGTCTCTGCTACGTTTATTCCTACAACGATGCCGTGCAGCGAACTCTCCATCACGGCTTCAAAGGGGAAGTTCTTGATCTCACAAGTTCGATGGTGTGGAGTGGTTGTAGCAGAGGAAGGAGTCAAGGCAGATGTGAGCAAGATCGATGCAATCTTAAGCATGCTGGAACCTACAATCCCCGCAGAAATGCTCAGATTCCTCAGCACCGCTGGTGCAGGGGGCCTCCAGAATCTAATACCGGGACTGCTATCTTCGCTGTACGCGCTACCCCTTCCTCTTCTTTAGCTGCCATTTCCTTTGCCTTCTCCTCCTCCTCACCGAGTATCGCACGCATTGTCCTTACTCTCTCACGACGGGCCATCGCAGTTTCCTCCTCAGAAACTTCCCATCTGGAAACTTTGACTTCACCCACATGTAACGCGGTGGACTCCTTTCTACAATCTTCCCGACTTTCCGATTATTGACTGTCGGCTCTTCGCCATCCGAGATAGGATTTTGTTGGCCTGAAGTGTGTTGCGGGCTTCGATGGGTAAAGGTGCAATGCCTGACCTAGTGTCACTAACAAGCCTCAGACAGACAAGGGGAGCACACCTCCTTCAGTATCCCCTGCCCTGCTCTAGGCTTCCAATATTCGAAACACTATCTCCCCACCTGAGGCAGACGTGAAGCTCACAACAGTGGGGTGACCTGTGATGCCTTTGCATTCGCCTTTGGAGGTGAGAGTTTTGGACCAAAGCAGCAGAGGTGAATACTCCAAGGCTCCATCCGATGGCTCTGGGGCATCATCATACCAACCATTGAGGGTGACATCACTAACAATTAGTGCATTGATGATGAATGGGTTGAGTTCGAAAGTAAGGAGACCAGACGAACCTAGAGCCAATATTTTGAATGCCACAGTCTCAGCCTCATGAAGAACAAGCTTCTGGTCCAGTACTAATGTCAAGCTTTTGGGTTCAAGGAAAGGGAAACGCACCTCGCCGTGCACGAGTCTCCCCTGGTGCGCCGTCTCTAGTTTCCTTCTTTCGTACATGATGTTGTGCTCAACACACAACAGTGGGCAAGTGCACTGTGTGGGTGTATTCGCCATGAGGAGGGATTGTTTCGGACCAATGCAGCGGAGGTGTATACTCCGAGCCCATATCTGAAGGCTCTGTGGTGTCGTCATGCCAAAGACTAAGGGTGGCATACACTGAAAATGGCTTTGTTTTCAAACGTCCCGATAGCGAGTCCTGAAATACTGATGTGCTAGCTCGCCATTAACATCAGCTTCTGAAACAAACACACCGTCGCTCCCACAGTAACACCGTCATGCATCTCCATTCCTTTCCTTCAGCTTCACCTTTTTATCTTATAATGTATTGCTCCTTTATTCACAGTGTGCCAACAGGGGGATTCCTTGACAATTGAATTGTTGCCCCTTCGGAATTGTCAAGAGCCTAGCGTGCAGGGTAATACCTTACCGTTCTGCCATTAAGGTATTGCCAACGTTCTGCAACAGCGACTTTTTTGTTCTGCCATTGTTCTGCCAGGCATGCAGGCACATCGGTTAGCTGCCATGCCGTTTTGGGAGCTTAATTTTGAGCATAACTTTGAAATTTTTTTGGGGCGCTCTATTTTTATTGTAATTGTTTTGTCTTGTGTTGTTCTTTTCGAATCGACCCCGTTACGAGAATGCCGAAACAAGAGTATCCACTCGCTGCAAAATATTTCCTTCGTGTTGGTCGGACAACCATTGTCAAAGAACACCTTGCCAACAGTTGTTTGAAGATCAGCCCAGAAGATCGGGAATATTGTGTCGACTTCATTATGATGCACTGCACTGGAGATGTGACTTTGGATTTGGATCCCGACATTGTCGAAATTACTCCAGCCCCAGTTTCCGAGACTCACAACGAATTTCAGGTGGGAGTTCTACCTCTTCTAACTTTGCCAGATTCTGCGCAGCAAGTTTCTTCAAAGGGATCTCAATCAAAGTCGTCCCATTCACTTTCTAAAAAAGCAAAAAAACTCCTTCTGTTCAGGGCAGCCTTCTTGTCATTAACCCCTTTCCAAAATCTGTTGCTCGGATGCATGACAAGAGACTGCTCCTTGCAATGATAGACACTTCAGTATCATTTTCACATGTTAATAACCCATTCTTTCACTGAGGGTGAACGGTATTCAACCAAACTATAGCATGCTTGAAGAAACAGCATTCAGAACAGATCTGTTAACAGAGCTCTATGCTGACATTTAAAAGAAAAGCATAGAGATTCTAAAGACAGCTGACAACATCAGTCTTGGCCTTGACGGGAAGATCAGCAGAAGAGATCCATTTACCTATTGCTTGCAACGGTAAAAGGGCATGATCCTATTATCCTCAAGCTCTAAGATCTCAGTGATGTCCGTCATACTGCTTCCTGTCTATAACAGTTTGTTAATAAATCAATTGTTAGAGCTGGAGTTAGTTGGGACGCTGTTTCTTCTCTGTTTACAGATTCACCTTCTACAATGGTAAAGTTACAGGCAGATCTTGAGAAAGAACATCCTTCATTGCTGATTGGGCCATGTTCTCTGCATCAATTCACTCTCTTGATCCGTGATATTTGTAGTTTTGTCGAAGCTTCTACACTTATGAAAGAAAATTCTGCTATTATTCGCTTTTTTACAACTTCTCATATTTGGAAAGCCAGATTAGGTGACATACGCAAGCTTGAGAATGTTATCCGTGGCTTGAGAAGTGAAGTCGCAACAAGATGGTACCATATTGGACATCTCCTCCGTGCTCTTATTGGTCATGAGTATAATGTCTATCTTTTCACTTACTCACAGATCCACTAATGTAAATGTTGGTATTAGGTCTGCTTTCGGAAAGATTAGCATGCATTCAGAGGCAACGGCTCGCAAGGGAAGGGGTATCAATGCCAATGTCCGCACTTCACTGTGTCGTATCTCCTTCTTCCCAGAGAATAAGCTCCTTCTCCGTGTTGTCGGTCCTGTAGTTGATACGATTGGAAAGCTGGAGAGGGGCCAACTGTATGTTAGCTGACATTGCGCTTGAGCTGCTTTGTCTTGCAAAGCACTTCGATCAAATGGATTTGGAGCAAGAGGAAGACCCCAATTTGGCTGGGAGAACTTATTCGTCAAGTATGCAGTTTCGTGTTTCAAGAACTGGCTCCATGCCATTGATTCCAACCTCCTTTTCGGTGCCCTTTACCTTCATCCAATGTGCCATGGAATCGCCGTCTCCCGACTTGTAGCGAACTCTTGCAACCTCACCAATGTCAAATCCTTCTTACTTCAACTTGCGGAGCACTGGAAGCTTTCCAGCAAAGCCTCCGCCCTTCTTTGCGACAATGTTGATGAGTATCATAACTTTGAGGGGAAGTTTGCGGAAAACTCCCTTAATGCCCTGAAGCATTGGGAGGAATTGGCTCTTCCTCCATCTCAAAATCCACTCATTTCCGTCGCCATTCACATCTTCAGCATGGTTCCACATGCTGGGGTTGTTGAAAGTAACTTTTCTGTTCTCAGTCGCATTCATACTCGAGATCGCAATCCTCTTGCATCTCCAAGCTCAAGCAATTGGTCGTGATCAAGCAATGGACCACTTACAACAAGAGAGAGAAAGGAGAAGGGAAAGTATTTCAATGGAGAAAAGGTGGAAGACAAGACGAGTTGGAGACACAAACCGTTGAGGAGATTGAAGGTTTGTTTTTTCCAATTTCTTGATGATCTTGCAAGCTATTTACATTAATACTGTAGATTACAACGAGCTGGATATCATTGGAGACCTTGAGGAAGCTGTATCTGCCGATGAGGATCTTGTAACCCACTTACAGCTCGAGTTGAAGAAGGCAAAGGAGGAAATGGCCGAAGCGACACGACTTGGACGAGAGCACCTTCCCGGCCCTCTGACGGCTACGATCTCATTGCTTATGACGCGATGCTTCAGAATGGAACAGCAGCTAAGACGACGAGACCGTCGTTGTCGCAACATCACGGCACTGCAGATTCGCCCTGGAATACAAACGAAATTCTTCAAGTGAATCTCACAAAGTCTCCGCAGCGACACTCCAACGAAGAGCGCTTCTCAAGGAGTGAAGGAGGGTCATCTTCTGTGGTACGCATTCCTGCAGCTTTCCCGATGATTCGAAGAGCGGAAGATTTAGGATCAGATGTTGTGAGCAAGAGTGCCCGTCTCAATTGACCATTTGAGCCGTGGGAATCCCTTTATTATATGCTTCTTTGAAATAAATGATATTGCCTGACTGCTAGATATGCCTACAATCCTCTGAAACTACAATTTAGCGTTCTGCCCTTCTGCCATTCGTATTGCCATCTGCCATGGCAATACCTTATGTTCTGCCATGCCCCAAAATCGTATCCTTACCTCTAAAAGCCATCCGTTCTTGGCATCCTTACCTCTAAAAGCCATCCGTTCTTGGCATGAGTCATAAAACGCACTTTTGAGCGTTCATACCTCCCTCAGCAGGCACATTGAAACGAAATGAATTACACCATCTTACTGCACATGCTTGCGCCTTTCTGAAGCCACGAGGAAATTTTGTTCTGAAGGGGGTAAAAAAAATCCGTTTCATACTGGACTCAAACCCATACAACAGTCACAGTCGGGTTCAAGGGGCCATGCCCCTTGCGAGTGGGTTGGGGGGCCCTGAGGGACGAAGGCCTCTGACACACTTGTTGCCCCTAAGGCTACTCCCACTTTACCCTAATCCTGCCAGAACCATCACAAAATGTCTCAAACTCCAAAACAAAGCTTGACGGGGGCTACGATCCAAGGGGCTAAGCCCTGGCCAGGGTTTGCCCGAGGGACGACGGGACAAACAACTTTGTTTACACTTAAAATTGATGAAGGTGTCATGATTTCACAAATTTCAGGATGTTTGATGTCCGAATTCGGATTGTATGACTAGTGACAACGGAGGGCAATTTTGCCTAATCTGACAGCATGAAAAAGATGAAGGCAAATTCCAGCTATGCATCAATGAAACTCCCAAAACGCAGGTTTGAATCCAAGAAGAGCCGCAAGCCTTGCTCTTCCCACTTTTTATTGACGCCATTGAACAGGATCTCTCCAACTCCAACAATAGGTATTCCTGCCTGGAAAACCCTGTCACCCGTGTATTTCACGCTATCGAAACCTTCTCCTTCAATCTCCACAATAAAATGTAATTTAATGTCGTATCGATGTCCCCTGTGATCATATTTTGGGCGAAGGCTCAGTGGTCCATAGGAGGCAGGATAAACAGAACAGAGACGTACACTTTAAATCCAAATGGAATTACTAAATCTTGCTCAATGGATGATTCAATTAGGAATGAGCCCTGGTAAGAACCCCCTTTACCCTTATCTCGGTTGCCGTGGATCCATAACCCTTCATAATCATTTTCACTCTCCCTGTCGAAAAACCACGGAACGGTGTCCTGGATGCTGTCGTTTTTGTGGTAAGGATGAACACGCTGCAGGGGCGAAAGGCTCACATTATCCTACCTGTCGACACGTTTGCTGGAAGGACTACGTCGGCGAGGTAAAACAGATGAATCTTGACCGGTCGTCCGCTCTTCTGCATGCGCAAGCTATACTCAACCGTTAAACTACGGGCAGTAAGCAAATGACAAACATGCCTGAAAGTTATCAATCTAATATTATGTGATCAATAGACTTTCGGACGCATGTGGTAAGGAAGTAGACGTACGTAGGACAATCAGCTCTTCTCGCGACAAGCCCGCTGAAAGTTGTCAGTCTCAGTCCCCTGTTGATAACAGAAAAGGGAACATACGGCCGGAAATCTTCAAGCATCAGCGAAAATTCAAATTCGTTTGCTTGAATGATGGTCGAGTTAGCCATCTTCGAATTGCTTCACATGTAATGTGGATAATGTGGATAACGGATAATGTTCTTGCAGTGCTTTATATAGGGGTGGGACGAGGTGAACGACGCGGACGGACATTGACATGAACCATCTGGCATTGGTCTGTTTGGCCTTGCTTTTTGAACCAAAAACTAGTTTGCTGATGAGTAGGGTTTGCACCGTCCCGTCCGTCGATTTTTGTGCCTGAGACGGCGACGGGACGGGTGACCCCGTCCCGTCACCCGCACCGTCACTGAACACGGGGACTGTCTGACGGTGACGGGACTGTGACGGCAAGAAAAGGGGTGCAGACGGACGGGTTTGACGGTGAACACGGGTGTTCAACAAAATGTTCCTTTATTCTGTCCGGCACCACCGGAATATCTCATTCATGCCATGTTCTAGCCGCAAACTACTAATGCCGGCAAGCCTAGGCCTGTTTGGCTGGGCGGAAAGGTGATTTGGTTGAGCCGGCTATGGCCCGCAAGCAGCCGGCCCACATAAGGTTAGGTTTGTACTGACCCGGAAGTCCTTTCTGGCCGTTTCGGGCCATGCAAAGGAATGTTTGCTCTGCTGCAAACAAGAAAATATGAAATTACGAAAAGCTTGCAGCAAAACAAGCAAAAAACCGGTAAAACAGGTTTAAAACTTAAAATTCATATATAACACCCGTTGTTCCCCGTCTGACCCGTCATGGAAGCGCACGAGAGGGCTGACGGACGGGTAGCACCCGTCCGTTTATACCGCCCGTCGTCAAAAAATCAAAGTTGTGACGGTGACGGGACGGGTGGCCAAAAATGCCGTCCGTCCCGGACCCGTCACCCGTCTTAACGGCGACGGTGCAAAGCCCTACCAGTGATGAGACTTCATTATCTCAGCGGTGCGTCGCCGTCCTTCTTGTCCACCGGGGACCCGGTAGCCATAGAAGCTTGTATTGAGGGTCTGTAGATTGGAGGAGATGTCTGCGAGATGACAACGCACTGGATTTCACGCCTATCAATCGAGTGTTGTTTCCTTTGTGACGGTCATTGTTCTTCGTACTAGCGGCGTCGCTGCCCTAGGGCGCAACGACCGTCACAAAGGAAACAGCAGATTTAGGACATCGCCAAGGTCCCAATCGTTTCCGTCAACTTTAACCCCGACTTGCTCGACCTCCTCTACAAAATCAGTTTTCTTCAACTCTCTGATCATTTTCGTCAGCCGAATCATTTGCGTCAGCCGAATCATTCACATTCGACCCGACGGTCATTACAGCTCGAAAATTGTCACAGCTGCAGCAAGAATCCCTCAATCCGGAGAGGACCCTTCATACCATATCTTCCCTCGTGGCTTGTTTTTAGCAGGGTTAGAAGTGGGAAACTTCAGGATGTAAGCCCACTCCGATACCATATGAATTATGCTGTACCGACGCTTTTCAATCTCAAGTACCACTGGATATCTGCCTGCTTCGACCGCATGGCTTCCTCTGGTTGGATCTCTAAACCAAGGCAGTTTATGGACCAATCCGTGAAGAAGAGACCAAATCCGGACGAACTCAGCTAGCAGAAACCATCCTACGATGCGAACATTCGGTCGTTTTGTGATTGTGATATTGAATGTGACGAAAGTTGTGCGCCGTAATTCTCTTCAGTTTGTATTAGTCCTGCTTGTTTGGTGTATAAAGGCTGTTGAGTGAGTAATCGCAGTGAAGTATATCTCATATGTATATAGTACACGGGAACAAGAAATGATTCCACAATTTGATCTACTCTAAAGGTACCCGCCTGTTCAATCGCTGTCCCTCCCACACACCCTCCTGCGCTTGCGTCTCCTGAATATATGCCCACTTCCTCCATCCATCTCATGCTCCGCTCTGCCGCCGCTTCTGAAATGTCTCTCACTCAAACTCGCGCCTTTCGCAGTTGATGGAACTACATCCTTCCCGTCCCGCTCGACTTATCATACCTCACGCAGCTCACTTATCTGTCCCTTGACGGCGGCGCGGGAATCTTCAAAACTGGTTTCCCGCCAGTTCTTCGGCACTCGCAAAACGCAAAGGCGATAGAGGAAATACGTCTTGATTACTGTATTGTGGAGTGCATTGGTTTCCCGGAATTCATTCGCTGGTTCTTTGGGGATCGGATGAAGAAAGTCGAGGGGAACGAGACCAGGGTTTTACGCGTTGCTTTATTCTTCGGAGAGTGGCCCGAGGAAGAGATCGTGATTGCTCGGAAAGCGATAGAGGACTTTGACATGAGCGAAGAGGAGGAGCCTCAGGGATCTGGGAGCCTGACGAGAGCTAATGTCGAACTCCCATCCATGCAGTTTGGGCAAAGTCGTACTATGTAAAGCTTTGCTCTCATCGTTTTCGAGACTAAATCCCAGGACAAACGCAATTGATCAACAACACCTATCACCTGAGGCTACAGGTTACCATCCTTCATCTGCCTGTACCATAAACAAGAAGAGGACGCTAGAGGGCTTATTGGGAACAGAAAACAGTTCTGCATGATGAATTATACTGTTTGACATCTACTAAACATCACAAATGATGAGGTTGGGCTTCTATACTCACAGCATTTCGTCATTACCCAGTTAGACAGGACCGAACCATCATCAAACAAGCCAGCTTCCGCCCACCCGTTCTGCAGCCGCCGGTCCACCCATGTGTCGTATCACACTAACCCAGTATCACTTACCATCCATCCGCGTGTCCTTTTACCAAAGTCGATGGCAACGCTGCATTCCTCCTCTCCAGCATCAGCACATTCCCTGGCGCTATAGGATCTATCCTAGCACCACCGTATAGACCTTTCCTAGGACTTCCTATGGGAGCTATAGACGCTATGGAGATCACTCACTTGTTTGCTATCGTCAGTGCCTGAGGGTGTGAAGACGACATTGTGTATTGTCAGCCAACACTTGGTGCGAGCAAGCGCTGCTAAGGAAAGTGCAATTCATAATGACTCAACGCATTCTGCCACATCGATCGATCAACCAGCGTCGCAGTCCAGCTTCAAAAACGGGTTGGGAGCAGTTGGGAGGTGACTACAGCAAGCATATTGAGTGTTCATTCCATGTGAGTTTGCACATGAAGGAAGTGTGTATGGTGAGTCCTTTCTTCAGCAGGCAAGGTTATACGGTTGGTGGGGTCCTTTCGTCTCATTTTGCAACCTTGATATTCATTTCAAGGATTCTTTCTAGAGTGTGGTAATGAGGATAAAGACACACAATCTCGCCTATTGTACCAGCTTCTCAGCCCTCTTGCTTCCCTTTTTCAAAGAAACCTCTGTAGCAGTGCATAATTTTCAAGTAAGCGTAAGAAGGCGTCTTGATCTGAGAACTTGCTCAACCAAGCCTCCCGGTGGCTGTCTAAAATGTTCGAGCGATTTTGATCGCGAGGAGTTTCTGTTTTGAAGACTGGTGTTACATGCGCCGGCCGTATAATTCGTTCGATCGGGATCACTTCCACTTCACGGACTGGAACTCGATTGACAGAGCCCTCAGCAATCTTGAGCTTCCACATGCGTGTGGTGCGGTCAATGTCGTGTCCAACAAGGTTGAAATACTGGACAAAAGCTAGTTGATGCTCCTTTCCCTCAAACTCCAGGCTGAAAAAGAGAAGGACTTGTGCGGGATGGAACGGACGGTTTGCTGCTGCCCTTGTTTCACGAATCACAACACAGTCAAAGCGTTCAAATGCCTTATCGTTTGCTTCAGGGACATCCCGAGAGTACCACGAGTCCTTCGCTCGAGTAAAATACTTCAAAAGCGGCCTGTTCTTTGTAGGGGCAGCTAGGTTCCTCCAGACAGCAGTGACTGTGCCATAACGGTGATAGTGCCAAGGAAATTGGGAAGCTGGTCGTCATGTTCGTAGCCAACATACCCCCCAGTTGCCAGTGACTTGAGAAAGCATCCGATGTGATAACGAAGGTAGAAAAGGCACTCTTTCTCGATTGCTTGGAGCACGGGCATCGGATATCCTTTCTCTGCCCCAGCACAATGTATCAGCCATTGCAGCTTGTTTACAAAGTTATTTTACCAGGAGTTTGTTGCCATGAAACTCCAATATTGCCCCCATGATCGACATGGCGTGCTCCACGAGGTCGAGCAGCCTCATTTGGAAGCAAACCCACATCCTCCAGATACGCCGTCTTTAGCTGAAAGGCATCTTGCAAGAAGTTTCAGTTTAAAATCTGTGAATCTGCATTATTCTTGTTGGTCCCTCTGAATGGGTCCTTAAGGTCAACCGAGTGAAGAGCTTCGGCGCACTCTGTACTCAGAAAAGTCACTGATTCAACATTGACAATGTCATCATCGTAATGATGAAATGCCTGAATTTTTGGAATATTATCAAAGCCTTTCTCTTTTCCATCTTTGCCGACAGGAACACAAGCAAACACAGCCAGATCAGCAAAAAAAGTGTGTTTTTGCTTGCTGCAGGCCGTCACGTTCTTCGTTACCAAACACGGGAAGATTTGCAAAGTAGACAAATTCCAGTAGCGCCACTGTCCATCGCAATGCTGGAGTTGGGACAAGACCGTAAATGGCCGGGGCAAAGATGGCTGCGAGCTGTTGAGCGTCGCCTGCCGACCAGCGAGAGAAGTTGAGACCCATATAGAAACCACGGATGCCTGGAAAAGCTGGCATAAATTTTAGGCATCTCTCCAGTTCCAAAATCCCTGGTCCACCATGTTCTTGACGCTCGATCTCAATGAGTGCAAGGATCCACTGGACAATGTAGTGAAGAAAGGTACCTTTGAGCAGCTGATGGAGGATATCTGATACAAGAATGCTATGCATGTCGGTTAAGCGCAAATTGTCTGTGTATGGTAAAAGTGGACGTAGCCCTGCTTGCTTGAGCCGTGCCTCTGACCATCCAGCAACCAAAGCATCCCTACATTGGCTTTCATCTCGCAGTGGCCACTGGTCATCCTTCCCTTTGTCTGAAGGGTCGACAAGGCAACAGTCACACCATCCGTCAAAGAGGAGAGCAAGGAAAACCTTCTCCATGTAGTCCGCGAAATGAGCTACTATTGGAGGGAAAAAGTGGCGATAATATCCATCGGGACATCTTGCAAAGAGCCAAGTCTCTTCAAGTTCTTGCAATGGATCTGATAATGCGATTCGGAAAGCTTGAGTGATGAGGGCGCGAGAGAAAATTCGGTATTCTTCAGTGCTTTTTTCGGCATCAGTAGCTCCTGCTACCTTCTAGAGATAGTCTAAGAGGAACGCAAGTCACATACTACGGATGAGTGGGACACCAGCTACAAGCATGAAATATCGGAGATGGTGTAAATAGGCCACATCTTCATCAATGTTGCCAGGCAAGACATAAATGGGGTAGAACTCCGCACCACCTTTTTGAGCAGCAAGCAGGGTGTTATCTGAAGCAACTTTAAGAGGCATTATCGTTTCATCTGAACCAAGTAATCTCTGCCGACCACATTAGATCGATTAAGAAGAATGCAAGAGGCTTGATGACAAACCTGATATCTTCGCCACACCTTTGCCGAAGCCATCGAACTATAGACCTCTTTTCCTTCCACATCAATATCAATAAAGGCTTGGTACTTAATAGGCCCATTAAGTCCTCTTGCACCAAGTGTCCTCATCAAGACATTCTTCAGGTTACGATGCCGAACAACATACATCTCTTGCATGTATCCTGGCAATTCTCCATCTCGGAATCTATCCCGTATCTCGTCCACATTGACAGTGACAACCGTCTTGTGCCATGTAAAGTCTTCTGCACCCGGAACTTGGGAAATAAGATCAAATAGCTTTTGCCTGTCTTGGATGGGGCGATAATTAAAGTGCTCCTCCAAAAAATCCAGGTATTCTTTTGTTCGTTCAACACTGAGTACTACTCCATTCGAGTTTAAAATAAGCATTCCTGCATCTCGCTGACGCTTATCTTCAAAGGGCCACCATCCATTATTCTTCTGATTAGCCTGTTCCAATGGATCAGGCTCTGGACCGTCATCGTACAATGCTGGAGTGCCGTCTTTTCGAAATCTCCTCCCTTTGAGCACAACATAATCGACCAACACACTGGCTCCGAACAAAAGAGCTCCTTACCGCCAGGCACAAGTTTCCTCTGTACGGCACGTGCACACCACGATCCTCTTCATTCTCAAGCCCTGCAAAGGCTGAAATCTTTCCTCAACTTCATCCCATCCAACTGCTGGATCAATTTCACGATTCCTCATGACAATATCCTCGTCCCACTCTCGCAGACCATTCTGCTCCATCGGCACTTCGAAGTTAGCTTCATTTGGTCGATTTGCTTGATCCTCAGGGAATGCACTGGGTACTGCGTTCTCAGGACGATAATCGGGGTGTGCAAGTGTGACATGGCGCCTGACGTCTTGGTCTCGTCTTCCAAGATACCCGTGTTCACGGTTGACGACCCTGCAACGAAGGAGGCGTGGTTGAGCCATAGGTGGACTTTAGGTGGAATAGCTTTGGAGGAAGGATGAGGTGTAGGAGAGCTCAGAAGAAGAGGAATGTGAACGTCAGTAAGGGTAAACAACCTCATGCTCTTGCCTCCGCTGTTCCTCCAGACCTGCTTTCACAACAGCTTCTACCTCCCAATAGTGCCATGGACAACTTCTACAATCCCCTCGAAGTCCTGGCGCGTGCATGCAACGAATAAGAGAGAGTCCGCGCGGTCCTTTCCGGAGATACTGTCCTCCCACTTGATGAGGCAATGCGTAAGCCAACCAGAGTCAAACTTATCCTGCCGCCCCGCAAGACAATCGAACGGAAGGCGAAGACAAAGTCAATGTGGGATCTGGAGGCAAGGGAGATTGGAGCTTGTCGTAATGTATGACCGATTGAAGAGCTTATTGAGCACAACATAATCGACCAACACACTGGCTCCGAACAAAAGAGCTCCTTACCGCCAGGCACAAGTTTCCTCTGTACGGCACGTGCACACCACCCATCCTCTTCATTCTCAAGCTCTGGCAAAGGCTGAAATCTTTCCTCAACTTCATCCCATCCAACTGCTGGATCAATTTCATGATTCCTCATAACAATATCCTCGTCCCACTCTCGCAGACCATTCTGCTCCGCCGGCACTTCGAAGTTAGCTTCATTTGGTCGATTTGCTTGATCCTCAGGGAATGCACCGGGTACTGCATTCTCAGGACGATAATCGGGGTGTACAAGTGTGACATGGCGCCTGACGTCTTGGTCTCGTCTCCCAAGATACCTGTGTTCACAGTTGGCAACCCAGCAACGAAGGAGCCATGGTTGAGCCATAGGTGGACTTTAGGTGGAATAGCTTTGGAGGGAGGATGAGGTGTAGGAGAGCTCAGAAGAAGAGGAATGTGAACCTGGACAGAGGAAGTTTGGTTAGGTTTGTGATTCACATTTCCTCTTGAGAAGCTTCTAAAATTTACAACGAAGCTCCACATCACAGACCATAACCAGGACTATCTCAACATCAAATGCCACGAAGGAAGGCTTCCAAACAGTCTCACGGACTTCTACCAAATCCCAGCGACGGGGTCAATAAGGGCGAACAACCTCATGCTCTTGCCTCCGCTGCTCCTCCAGACCTGCTTTCACAACAGCTTCTACCTCCCAATAGTGCCACAGACAACTTCTACAATCCCCTCGAAGTCCTGGCGCGTGCATGCAACGATCAAGAGAGAGTCCCCGTGGTCCTTCCGGGAGATACTGTCCTCCCACTTGATGAGGCAATGCGTAAGCCAACCAGAGTCAAACTTATCCTGCCGCCTCGCAAGACAATCGAACGGAAGGCGAAGACAAAGTCAATGCGGGATCTGGAGGCAAGGGAGATTGAAGCTCGTTGCAATGTACGACCGATTGAAGAGCTTGTCGAAGCAGAATTGGATCCTCTGGCTGCTGCACGAGCATCAGTTGTCACCGCAAGAGCGCCAAAGGAAAGGGACTTGAGCCAATTAAGGAGGGAGGGCTGTGAAAGTGAAGTCGGAGTCTTGATGGCGGAGAAGCATATCAGACCGTACGTTAAGCCTGTAAATCGCGGGCGTGGTAGAGGGAGAGGAAGGGCAGGACAGGTGCGCCGAGGGAGAGGGAGAGGAAGGGGAGGTTCGAGTGGCAGCGCTCGTCTGGAACACCAGACAAATGGAGCAGCACTGACAGCAGTCGACGGTGCAGAAGATATAGCAGCGGCAGAGCCTAAAACCCCAGGGAATACGACTCCAATACCAGCCTCTCCTTCAACCGACAAGACTCCTACCATCAAGCCAGATATCGTCCTGCGAGCCCTGTCTTTCACACTCCCCGAGCTTGAAATCAGCCTACTGGCTTCCAGCTTTTGGAGCCTCCCGAGCAAGAACGATGCTTTTCGGAGGCTCTCACAGGCATTTTTACTTCTTGACAGCGTCCGAGCAAAGACTGCGGAAGGGACATCGATGCTAGCGGTTAGCAAGGAGGAGAAAGAGACTGTTAACGCAGCTTTAACATTTTTGAGGAAGTGGGGTTACGATGTTGCGGAGGCCTCACGAAAAGGTGGGGGGGTTTCAAAACATCAGTCGGAGACATCGTCGAACATCTCCAACGGCCTGGACTCTGTCTCTGGTCCTCTGGGAGCAAATGCTGCGTTGCTCCAGGTGTCGCTCGAGTCGTCCACAAGTACCGCCATCAACAAGGTCACGCATGGGAGGCAATTGATCAACGTTGATGAATTAAGACCTAGGGAAAAGTATATCATGCCTAAGAGGCATTATCATACGAGAGGGAGGGGTCTTAGTAAGTCGGGTTTGCTGTTTTCATCAGATGTTATGGCTGAATAGATGAGAGATTTAGCAGAAGAGCCAGATGCGGAAAGGACTACCATGACTGATTTAGTGATGATCCAGATAACCCAGGCCTAGAAGAGGAGGTCATTGATGGTGAGGAAAAGGACCAAGTGTGTCACCTCGAAGTATCTAGCACTTTAGCTGATAGCTATCCTAGGCTTCTGATGACGATCAAACTCTTGTCCCAGCTACTCAGAAGCTTCGACGCAAGCCGGTATGTAAAGCAGTCTCCATCCCCTGATTCAGTGCTGATTTCAGAAACAAAGAAGCGTGCGACGGCTTTGATTGCTGCAAGTGAGAAGAACATTGAGGTTCGTCAAGCACAAAAGGCGAGTTACTCTTTGTATGTTCTGTCTAAGTTGACAGTGTGATCTAGAAACGAGAGGAGGCTGCAATTGCACAGAAAATGGAACGATCCAAAGTCATCAATAGTATTGCTGGGTCAAGCACAAGATTTGTTCGTCTTCTTGACAACCGCACTCATTACATAGCACTGCTCATTGCTACCTTGCACACACTGTGACGATTCAGACTCTCAACTCTCCAGAAAAGATCCATGCTGCAGCGACTGCTATGACTGCCTCTTCGCGACTCACGGTTCAAGATCAACTGCGGGATATGCGCGACAATGTTACTTTCTCCTCGAAACACATATGCGAGCTTTAAACGTTCAATGGGTCCCGTATCTAAACCTATTGATATAGCTGCCAACCATAGTCCTTTTTCACGCCCACAACTAGAAATTAATTCGGGGCAAGCATTTCCAGCACTGTCCTTTTCAAAGACAGGTATCGAAAGGCCTTGGATAGTCAGAGTCACCAATCTGTCGGATCAGGTCAATGAAGACGATGTCAAGGTTCTTTCACACCACTTCGGTTAAGCACTCAACGCTGCAACAGGTACTGACACAAGTGCCAGGAAGCATGCTCGCCATTTGGCGAGATATTAGCTGTCAACTTATATCCAGCTATGCACGGAACCATATCCGTGGACATTGTCTATGCAAAAGAGTTGCATGCGAAATCAGCAGTAAGGCAATTGAAGTAGGCTGTCCGTTGTTTCTCTTACTGCGATTTATCATCATGCACAGCGGGATGGGTGACGGTGATCTCATATGGGCGGCCACTATGTTCCAAGTCCCCCCATCTCATTCTTTGCACCCTGATCAACAAGTACCTCTATCAATGCAACAGCCACTCCACCTTCTCTGCCGAGCTACAAACTCCACCATCAGTACCCCTGTTACCTCACCATCCGGAAAGGCCTTCGCTACGACCAAGGCCGTCCTTCGACCACCTGTCACGTCGCCATACCTGGTCCCCCTCAAGACTGACGCAAACCAGGCAGCTAACCTTCGAGCAGGTCGAACTACTCGTGCACTGGTGGAGGCAGAGGATACCAAGCCAAAAAAAAAAGGGGAAAGGTTGGGGAAGCGGTTCGGAAAGTGAAGCAGAAGTGAGAACCCGGAAGCGGAAGCCACGCATGAAGATGAATGGTGTGTCAACTCTTCTTGTTCCTTTGCCTGACATGTGGGTTCCAGAATGGTCGCCCCAATCACAAGAGTCTCTCAAGAACCTCCAAAGGCACCTGCGGCTTACTATCCTTCTCGAAAACCCCTTTGTTGCCTCCAACGAAGAACGTGTTCGTACCGTCACCGCTTCCAAAGCTTTACGAGGAGAAGTGGCTGTTGATGAAGAGCAAATACGTCATGTATGTCTTTGATTAGTTGTGCATGCTTCTTACAAGAAGTTACCAGTTAATGTCCTGGGTGAGCTCATACAGAGGGCATTTTGCTCGTGTTGCTAAGAACAACACCCGTAATCTGTGGAAGATTCCTACTGGGTACAACAACGATGACTCAATTGATAAGGCAGAAGAGATGTACGGGCTCTTCGAGCGGTGGAGGTTACGGTTCCATTATGCCGATGCTGATCTAAAGAACAACCGTAATGCTAGGCCAGATGAGGTATGTCAGCTCTAAGCTTGGAGACATAGCATACTAACGAGATTCATATCGGGCAGCTCACCGAACCATTCCTTTCCCCTGCCTTCAATACAAAGGTTCAGAGAATGATCTTTGATTCTCCTGCATGGGTCGACGCCATTCATGATTCCGTTGATTTTGATGACAAGCTACCCCCGTCAACATTGGCTTTGGTTGGAACTGCAGTATGTTGTCCACGTATTACACTCTTGCATGATGCTGCTAACATGCATTTGGGGCAAGATCTGGCATGAGTTTAGCCAAGAGATGAAGTTCTACGAAGTTTTAGGTGGCACAAGGAATGCGGACAAAGCAAAAAAAGCAGCGGCAAAGGTTCAGTTCACTCCTGAAACTTACAACAGAGTCTACGGCGCCTTTTTGCAGCGGACGAGCAGGCTATCAGCCGATACTCTGAGCGCTATAAACAGAGCAGCCTGTAAGTCTCTTTCAGTGTCTACTGTGAGGCCGCTCAGACGTGCCAGGTGGACAAACTTCCTCAAACCCTGCGATCTCTTTTGCAGCACCTGTCGATGCGGCGGCAAAGGACGCTGTCGACCTTGCAAGGTGCCTGGGCCTCTCGTCAGCATCTTGATCTCCACCTGGTTTCATTGATCCATCCCTACTGAATGAACTGATCCCTCTTGACCATCCTGCGGCATTTTTTGGAGCTGATCAAGCAGAGGAAGCACAAGAACATGAAGGGGAGTCGGATATGCTCGACTATGGGACCTTGGGAACTGGACAATCGTGGCCAAAGGATGTATTTGCTGCCAATCGCATGCAAGGATGGAGATTGACGAAGCGGAGCAACAGCACGATGATGTGTGGGGATTTTGATGCATTTCAAGACTGAGCTACAGAGGAATATTGGCTGGTTGAGGTAACCCTTAGATTACAGCTTTACTTTAATAATCATGGATTTCACAATGTACAACAAGAGAAGAGAACCACTATAAGGACGGAAAGTGATACAAAGTAGTCGATAGCGCGTAGTTCATAGCGCTATAGCGATATAGCGACATAGCGCGCCTAGCTGATAGGGCAATAGCAGTGCTTCTATCGTGCTACCATAGTGCCCAGGTGACAAAAACCATATGAGCTATCCTAGGACGTATAGGGTGATAGCCACCGCTCAGAAACTGCTGATGCATCCACCCAGTCCAATTCCCCCTCTCCCACCGACAGCTAAGAAGTAGAACGTGAAGAGGAAAGGGAGAGAAATACACATCCTACCGGCAGACTCGAGTTCACGATGCTCTGGTAGGATGGCCAATTCCATGTTCGAGGGCGGAACCATCTGTCGCCCCCTTTTGACAGGATGGTCAACATTCGTCAATTCTTTTGACTCCAATCGGAGACAGTCCAAGAAATGACCGTGTAGCCGACAGAGCTGGTATGAGTAAAGTCGATGGGAAGCGCGGCTTCTTGACGTGTGACGAGATAGAGAGCGGGGACGACGATCGGACGAGGAAGGAGAGGAAGAGCGCGCAAAGAGCTGGGAGAGAAGACGGATGTGTATTCATTGCTACTAGCTTCGGAGGGATGGCAGAGTCATTATTGAAGCGGGACGAGAGGGGGAGTGAGAGTAGGAGTGCTCGAACGCGGTGGAGAAAGAGTAGAGATGGAACTGTTCAACAGTGATCTATTCCACGTTCTGACGAGAAACTTGGGAAGGTTGTGCCAGCTAATAACTTTTCATAACCTCTCGAAAACTGTGTGATAGAATGCATAGCACCTATACAAAACGATCGGTGATGGAAAAAGTCTCTAGTCCGAGAAGCATCAAGGATGTGACGAACCAAGACATTGTTTGTAGGTACTGATATGAGTGTGTCATGACTAACTCATGATCAAATAGAGGGCTTTGCACTGTCACCGTCACAACTTTGATTTATTGACGACGGACGGTATAAACGGACGGTGCTACCCGTCCGTGAGCCCTCTCATGCGCTTCCATGACGGGTCAGACGGGGAACAACGGGTGTTATATATGAATTTTAAGTTTTAAACCTGTTTGACCGGTGTTTTGCTTGTTTTGCTGCAAGCTTTTCGTAATTTCATATTTTCTTGTTTGCAGCAGAGCAAACATTCCTTTGCATGGCCGGAAACGGCAGAAAGGACTTCCGGGTCAGTACAAAGCTAACCTTATGTGGGCCGGCTGCGTGCGGGCCATAGCTGGCTCAACCAAATCACCTTTCCGCCCAGCCAAACAGGCCTAGGCTTGCCAGCATTAGTAGTTAGCGGCTGGCATGAATGAGATATTCCGGTGGTGCCGGACAGGATAAAGAAACATTTTGTTGAACACCCGTGTTCACCGTCAAACCCGTCCGTCTGCACCCCTTTTCTTGCCGTCACAGTCCTGTCACCGTTAGACAGTCCCCACGTTCAGTGACGGTGCGGGCGACGGGGCGGGTGACCCCGTCTCAGGCACAAAAATCGACGGACGGGACAGTGCAAAGCCCTAATCAAATACACGAAAATTTCCCTAAATCTTAGAGCTCATGTTCATATCATGTTCATTCATTCAAATATCAAAGTAATCATGAAAAAGG
The DNA here is from genome assembly GCA_021432655.1 of Atractiella rhizophila. Taxonomy (NCBI): domain Eukaryota; kingdom Fungi; phylum Basidiomycota; class Atractiellomycetes; order Atractiellales; family Hoehnelomycetaceae; genus Atractiella; species Atractiella rhizophila. Next base: position 59,619 of record MU271339.1, read on the forward strand.
TGAATGAAGCATGAAATTTGATGATAAATCATGAGTATCCTTATATATAAAGCACGACGGGCTTTGGCCATGACTCACACATGTACTTTTGCGCTCCTTATATAAAAAGCATTAAGCATGATGGGTTTGACCATGACTCACGCATGTACTTTTGAGCTCTTATATCACCGCACACAACAACCCTGTCAAAATTCTGAGCATACCAACAGAATACACATGTCGGCGCCCTTCGAACCATATACAGCAAAGCCTGTTTGAAAGATGAATTCCTCACTGAGTCAGGTGACTTTTTGGGGCTTTGGGCAAAGCTTTTGTTGCCTACTCAAAGTAAGTTGGTGGAACATGAAAGTTGTACTATGGTGTAGTTGGTACATGGTGAACCTCAGGTCATTGATTGTGTTGACGTCGGTTTGATTCTCGATAGCGCCACATTTTTCACCTCGAAAAGTGTATAGCGCTGCAAGGTGCCTGCATATGATTTCTTCAGCTCTTTCTCTGATTTCTTGCATCGTGCGCCAAAAAAACAATTTTTCCTAACTATGAGGGAAAGTGAGCAAATGTTCATGCAAGTGAAACAGTTTCTTTCACCACAAATATGCTTCCTAACCATCTACTATACTATCCCTGAGTCCTTTACCATCAAATCAAATCAAGCAAAAGGTGCATAGGGTGTGTGTACTCTCACTTACAAGAAATCGAGACCGCCGATCCAAACGGCCCCAAAATCTGCAGCAGGAGGCACCACCATACCAACGCCGACTTATAAGGAAGAGGCGATGCCCTGCATGTTTTAATCCTACTCCAACGACTCCACCTCAGCATGAGACGAGACCAACTATGGCTCCATATCACCGGCGGCGTCGAAGCTCATCACTGTCTAGATCATCATGACCAGCTTGACAACATCGGAGACAGCGTTCATGCTGGCCTGAGGAGGACAGTGAAGAAGAACCTCAACAGCACCCATCCTCTCCTGATCCTGATGATGGAGATGGCGATGAGGATAGGGCATTAGTTCTGTTGTTGCAAGGTGAACAAAGGCAACATCACTATCCTGCATTCAACTACTCTCCTGATATGGATCTTGAGGAACATCACCTCCCTACGTGGGGATTACTTTATTCACATTGCAAAGCCTACAGCCCACAATATAATCCAAAGTTTTCATTGTGCAGTCTATACAGCAAGGTGCTGCTAGCTCTTCCTCCATCTCCTCCTGAAGAGCTACGAAAGCTTTTTACATATCACAATACAACAGGTAAGTATTTCTATTCAATTTATTGCATATACATATCTGAGAGAAACAATCATTATAGAGTCAAAGCAATTTCGAGAGCATATCAGGGTATTCAACAATGCTTTTGCCTTTACATCCTTAGGTGTCCGCCAGGTATCAATTCCTGGACATGATAATCGATGGGTAGTGCCTTCTAATCCTTGGATCCTAAGGAAGTTCTGGCTCACATCAACACAGAGACCTGTACCTTAATTCGCTCTATCAAATATGTCTTTAAATATGTATACAAGGGGCTGGATATAGCATAATTAGTCATAGAATCAGATGCCAGTGGAGCGAGAGAGCCAGTGGATGAGATTAAAGAGTATTTAGATACGTGGTATGTTGGTGCTTTGGAAGTTTCGTTTTGTCCATTCTCCAAAAGTTGACGGTTAAGTAGTATTATTATTTATAGCGTAGTGGCGGATTTTCCACTGCAAGCTTCATGATCATTCTCCAACTGTGATTCGACTGAGCATTCATCTTCCAAATCAACAGATGGTCATTTTTAATGCAAAAGACGGTCAATCTGAAGATATGCTTTCAAGGAGAAACATTGGGAAAACAATGCTTAGCAAATTTTTCAATTTTGCCGTGACTCTCCCCAGGTCTCCCAATTGTGGACCTATCCTCATGCACCTTGACATTTGGTCTGGCAAAGTAGTTCAAAGCGCTGGAAGATACGTGAGAAAGGCGATGCTATTGGTCGGATATATTATATTGCGCCGTCACAAAGGGAGCTCTTTTATCTTCGACTACTTCTTCACAAGGTCCCAAGTCCTAAATCTTTTGAAGATATTCGTACAATTGATGGTCAAGTTCACGAAACATTGAAAGCAGCCTGCGTGGTGTCAGGTCTACGAAAGTGATGAAGATGGGATCTGTGTCTGGAAGATGCCAACACAATCAAACGAGGATCAGCAATCCGTTCTCTTTTTGTCTATTTTGTGGTCTTTGGAGTTGCCAGCGAACCATTACAACTGTTTCGAAGACACTATGATAAGCTCAATGACGATTGGGCACATCTTCTGCAAACAGTTTATGGAATGGCTACACCTTCTGAAGACCAGATCCGAGACTTATGCCTTATCGAGCTGGAGGATCTGCTACATGGTCTAGGCAAGACACTAGAGTATAGGTTGCCGTTACCTGCTCACAGGTTTGGACGATGGGGTGGAGACACAAGAATAATTGGAGAAGAGCTGACGTACAACGTTACGGAGTTAGAGCAACGTCTTGATAAGGATCTTCCTCTTATGAATAAGGATCAATGACATGCATACGATACAATCATCAAAGCCTGGCAGAGTGGCACTGGAGGACTCTTCTTTCTTGATGGGCTTGGAGGAACTTGAAAGACTTTTGTTCAGAATCTTATACTGGCAAGAGTAAGATTATCCAAGAAGATTGCATTAGCAGTAGCCTCTTCTTGAATTGCTGCTATTCTGCTTGAAGGTGGTCGTATTGCTCATACGTGATTCAAGATTCCCCTCAATGCAGATGCTCAATCAGTTTGGGGTATTTCAGCTCACAGTGATCATGAAAGGATATATGTCGAGGCAGAAATTACCCTGTGGGATGAAGCCATTATGAGTGACTGCCTCTCCATCAGCTGTGTGGATCCGTTGGGCAGAACCTTAAAAAGGATTCAAGGCCATTTGGAGGAACACTTATGGTTTTCTGTGGTATGATACTTCCTGTTAAATAGCTTTGTTCATAGGAGATGGCAGTCAATGTCTTCTGGTAGTGCCAAATGGAATCTGAGCTCAAATTGTGGATGCCTGCACCATTAATTCTTACTTCTAGCCAAATGTGCAAGTCCTGCCTTTGAAAACCAATATGCGCCTTCTTTGTGGCCAACAGGAAATGATACCAGCCGAATTCAGCATGCGATCAGATTTGCCCAGTGGCTCCTTGATGTTGGAAATGTTCTCACTGATAATCCGTCAGACAATTACCAGTTGGGTCTATTATTCCATCCCACAAAGGACTAGATGGTCTGTTGGGCTCAATTTACCTACAATTAGATTCTCTGTGGAGGATCCCTGCTCTGAGCTTCCTTCAAGAATACTTCCAGGTTCACATGATTCTAGTAGCAAAGAATGTGGATGTGAATGGCATCAATGATTACTTGATTCAGTGGCTCGAATCCACAGGAGATCGGGTACATTACAGTGCAGATCAAATTATAGATGACGAAGGAGATCTTAGAAATCACTTCTATGTCGAGTACCTGAATACCCTGGAGATCTCTGGATTCCCTTCACATTGTTTACACCTCAAGAGTGGTGTACCCATCATTCTTCTGCAAAATCTCAATCCATCTGCTGGCCTGTGCAACGGCACGTGGCTCATTGTCACTCAGCTTCTCCAATGAGTCATCGAAGCAACCGTCATTACAGGTGCACACTGTGGCGAATCAGTTCTCATTCCTCGAATCGGCATTGACAGTGTAGTATCAAACCAGCTTCCTTTTCAATTCCGGCGCTTTCAATTCCATGTGCGCTTAGCGTTTGCCTTAACTCTGAATAAAGCACAAGGACAATCTGTTGGACATGTGGGTTTGTACTTAGAGTCTTCTCCTTTCTCTCATGGGCAGCTTTATGTTGGTCTTGCACGGGTTTCAAATGTGAACAATTTATGAGTATTGGTCAAACAAAGCAAGGAGAGGAAACAAGCAAACAGATAATGTAGTTTACAAAGAAGTGTTACGAGTACTCAATCACTGATCATCTCTCAGCATGTTCCTAACAGTACAAGTGTATCAGCTGCCTTCGTCCCTCGGGCCTCCCAACCACTTGCAAGGGGCATGGCCCCTTGAACCCTACGGCGACTCATGTAAGGGTCCAGTATGAAACGCATTTTTTTACACCGTTCAGATAAAATTTCCTTGCCAGTTCAGAAAGGGGCAAGCATATGGGTTATGATGGCATAATTTATTTCATTCCATTGTCGATGGTGAGGGAGGTATGAGGGCTCAAAAGTGCGTCTTATGACTCATGCCAAAAAACCCAACGCTCTTAGAAGAATAGACAAGTGTGTGTGAATGGCCTTCGTCCCTCAGGCCCCCCAACCTACTCGCAAGGGGCATGGCCCCTTGAACCCTACTGTGACCGTTGTAAGGGTTCGAGTCCAGTCCAAAACACATTTTTCAACCCTTTCAGAATAAAATTTCCTTCCAGGTTCAGAAAGGGGCAAGCATATGGGATATGATGGTATAATAAATTTCATTCTCTTGTATATGGTGAGGGAGGTGTGAGGGCTCAAAAGTGCGTCTTATGACTCATGCCAAGAACTGATGAATCTTAGAGTATAGGATAGTCAAAAGCTGAAGTGGTTCTCCAAGTACGAAGTGGTTCTTCAGCTTTCATTTTTTTTTGAAGATAGTAGAGTACATATGGTGAGTCTGTGCTTGCCCAAGGCGAGGCCCCACGCAGTGGCTGCCAGAGCCACAGTGGCCGCCGGAGGCTGGGGTCCAAGGGCAAAGCCCCTGGGGGATGCCTGAGGGATGAGGGCACTGACACACTTGTCGAGGCTTGAGTATGTCCCTTTCTTGGGGCAAGAGAATCCGATCTGACCTTTTATCCCTGAAAACAAATGTACCCACACACCCACCAATCATAAACTGACATTCATAGCCCATGCAGTAGTACCGACTGGACTTGTTCACATAGAAGGGGACGTCGACCTCATTGCAATGTTGTTTGGACTGCAGCATCCAAGTGGGAGCAACATCCAGGTATTCATTCGCATCTGTCGTGCAGCCCCCACTGCGATGGCTTTTTATTTAACAAATGACAATGTGGCTTTCATCTAACAAAGGCGGCGCGAGTGTGGGCTGTTGCCATATGACCCAGGCCGCGCTACCAATGGCGCTACTGGATCCAGAAATGCTCTGACCATTGATGCATCGTCGTCATCGTCAACAACGTCGCGCTCTCCCTCAGTTCTGTAAGGAAACTACCTGTCTTCCCAAAGATGTGTGGTCTGATAAAGAACGAGAATGTTTCTCGGTCTTCCCTCGTCAGTGACCCACCATTTGGAGATCCCAGTAAAGCGCGCGACACTGCAATTCCGATGTTACAGTTCGCGAACTATGGTGCAGGTCCGCTAGTCCCACATCAGAGGCTACAGCATGAGTCACCATGACTCACAGGTCCCAAATCTCAGAAAATTTTTTTTCCTGTCATCCTGCTTCTGAAGTTCTGGCTCCTCACATGCATATGTGTGAGCTGCCCACAGTGAAATGCATTAATGTATTCATACTGTTCATAGTATTAAATGGAAACCCTAGCATATGTACAAACCCTTAAGCCTGAACCTCCTGCTCCCCTCTTGCAGCGGCTACTTCTGGAACACGTCGGTGTGATGAATACTTGCGTACTTGGAATCCAGCTTGCACGACATCCTTGCCCTCGGCATAAGCTTGGATCCATCTGTGAGTTCTTCTCTCAAACTTTCTGATAGTGGACAGTTGTACAGACTTGAGAGCCGCATGCATGTTCTCCTTCAATCCTTCAAAGGTGTACCGGCAGTTTTCTGTTGAAGCAATCAGTAACTTGTCAACATCCGGAGAAGCTGCAAACCTCTAAGGTAGTACTTCATTCTTCCCCAAAAAAATTCAATGAAATTAAGCTGACAATGAAACTTCGGAAGCATTAAGGCATAATGCCCAGCTGCTTCAATTGCTTCGACCACTGCTCCTTTTTGGGTACGGAAGTCAGGCTGTGATGCAAGTAAACGCTCTGTGCCATGAAATGAGTATTGGATGGTGGAATGTAAGATGTTGGTCACCAGCACAACATGTATGGTCTGCTTGATGATCGGTTGCTTGCTTGCATCGACCTTTCAGACCCTTCTCCGGCCACAAGCCTCGTTCCTTCAACACCAGCTCCATTCCCTTCGGTTTTCCAGCTTCAGGGTGACGGGGGGGGGTATCATTGACTGTCCAATCCTCTGCCCATCCCTCATGAACCATCCATCCCGCATAATCCGAGCATTTTTTCCACCTGGATCGCTGTCATTGTCTCTTGCGTGGGGGAGGGAGAGAGGGATCAGAAAGGGAGGCAGGGTTGGTGTTGCAGTGTCCGAAAGGTGGTTTCTGTGGTCGTCTCTCGTCGGAATCAGTTTCATTGTTGTCAGCTGAGCCTTCATTCTCCTCGGCTGATGAAATGATAAACGTCTGAATATTGAATGGATCATCGAGAGGAGAAGGAGGTGAGGTTGCGAGGGTAGGTGCCGTACTGTGCTGGCCATCGTCTTCGTGAGCCACTGGGACGTCAGGAGTGGTATGGGGAATGGAGTAAGGCGGTGGAAGAGGCCGGTTGTCGATGAGGAAGGCTTTGAGGGGACAGCATGTCTTTGCTTCCCTGAAAAACCAATCAGCGCCAGCTTCGGTGCTCAAAGAGATTGAGAAAGGAGAGAGGAAATAAAAATACAAACTGTTCCAGCAATTCTTGCTTTTTCTTACGCTTATGGCGGGTTTGCTTTGGCACCTTCGTACCAACGTTGTATCCTGAAGAGCGGCCCAATGCCTTTTCTCCCTTCTTCTGATTCAACTCTCGCCCTCCCTCAGACATCAACTCAGCAAAAATGCCCGGAAGTTGTACTTTAGCTTCTGCAATGAGTATCTGTCCTTCAGCAGTTTCACGAGCAAGCTCATTGGCACTCTCTTCTGATGCAGATTCACCCTCAAAGTCAGAACTTTGCTCTGATGAAGCCCAACTTGCATCATCAAAGGTTCCGAAGCAATTCAAAGTCTCTTCATGCTCGCTGCGAGAAGAGATCTCAAAAGGTTCAGGCAATGGAGCATCTGCTAATGCGAGGATCTTGCTTTCTTCATCAGAAGAATCTGAGAAAAGTAACCAGGGGTCTGTAACAGATCCTCCCAGTATCTTCAGAGCTTCTCGCTGCTGACTCTTCGCAGCTTTAGCTGCCCTTGCTGTGAGAAGCTTTTGGTCACGAGCTTTCATGCTCTTTGAGCGTCTCCCCATGCCGCTGAAAGATTTGGCAAGGGGGAAATGGAAAAGAAAGAAGGGAAAAGTCGACATTTGCAGACAATTAGAGCCTGAGGACGCAGCAACGGAACCAAAATCGACCGTTCGGAGCCGAACGCTGACATCGGAACTAACTTTGCCGAAGTACACTGGAGACGTACAATGGCCTGTCCCAATCGCAAGATCTTTGAAAATAAAAACTTTTCTGGAAGTCAACCAATAAAAAATCTGTCTTACAAAACTCTTCTAAATACACCAAATAAGCTATATGTAAGACAGATTGTTGAAATGTTTGCTCTGGGAGTCACGATTTTGGAATGACTCATGTTGCAGCCTCTGATGCGGGACTAGCGGACCTGCACCATAGCTAAAAAAACAGTGGACAGGCTCACAAATGTACAAGCACTGCAAAGTGTGAGATAACACTGAGTATGAGTCTCACACTTGCAGGTTTACAAAGTGCGCAAGTGGCGAAAGGAGGAGGCGCACGATCCTGTCACAGGCTACCTCAATCCTTTTTGTCCGGTGACCATTTCTTCCGAGGCCGGCACTTGTGGAGAGAAGAACAAGACAACTTATGATTTCCCCGGAACAAAAGCGCTCCTTGATAGAGTCTATAGGCGGTTAGAGTGAAATATGTCAGAATCGGCTCAGGTGACAGGAGAACATGTCCAGAATATGGACGCTAACCAGAGAGTTCTCGATGTCACAATTTGGTCGGCAACTCAGCGTCCGGGGGAAGGGCAAGACATTGCGATCAGGCGGGAGAAGGATGACACGGGTTATTTTCTGAAGATCGCTCACTGCCTGCTGGGACCTTGTCTATGCCGGGATTGCTCATTTTGCAGAGAATCTGTTTTAAGGCGCACTGTTCTCACAGTTGCCTGTTCAGCTCCTCTGATCTATTCAGCTTTGTCAGCAACACTTCCATACACTCTGGCGTCTGTCGAATCTGGAGCGTTGTTTCAGTTCCGAACCTTTCTCTGTGGCAGAAAGGTATGCGCTTTGAAACTCTCTACCCTGGTGCTGGATGTGTCTGGAGTAAATTGGAGTTTCGAGAAAGTATCAGCGGTGGCATGGTCAGAGAGGTTGGTTACAGCCTCGCCGAATATCACAAAAGTATGGGTGGATGCATTTTGAAATGAAGAACAGGTGAAGATCGTGTTGTATGCAAAAATGTATGGCAAGTGTAAATGATGTATTTTTGGCAGAATGGTTCAAGAAAATGGAGGAAGGAGGAGGTTGAGAACCTTATGTGGAGGATGGGTAACAGGACAAGGCAGCTCACAGCTCTCGAAGCAGTGGGCCCCTCTTCGTCATCTGATCCTTTGGCATCACCTGTCTTTCAATTACCTGACGATCCTACTCTTCCGTGGGGTTGGAACTGGCTGAAACGCCAAACGGTGCTTCTAATCTTCGGCATTGTGTGCTTTGCTGCAGAGTTCAAACTCCCTATAGGTGCAGGATGAGCCTTTTGTCTTGCTTATCACATCATTTGGGGTCATTTCAAAGCTCACAAGCTCATTGGCTTGCGAGGGTTTCATTGGCTTGCAAAACCCTCACAAGTCACCTTAACTCACCTGAGCCAAGAAACCAAACACAACCGGAACAATTTGGACACCTGAGCACCCCAAAGTGTTGGGAAAAGACACACGTCGAATGTCAGCTATGCTTTTTATATAAGGACAAGTGTGTCAACGACCTTTGTCCCTCACGCCCCCAACCCACTGGCAAGGGGCACGACCCCTTGAACCCTACTGTGACTCTTGGGAGGGTTCGAGTCCAGTATGAAACACAATTTTGACCTCTGCAAAAGAAAATTTCCTTGCAGATTCAGAAAGGCACAAGCATATGCAATATAATGGTGCAATTCATTTCATTTTAACATGCCTGCTGAGGGAGCTATGAACGCTCAACAGTGTGTTTTATGACTCATGCCAAGAACTGATGAATCTTAGAGGAATAGATAGATACCTTGACTCACACCCTCGAACACCTGGAACGTGTCTCCCAATCAGAGCGATCCCAGAACTGGATCTGTGTGATGATGTAGTTGCGAGAAATGACAATGTATATACATCCATCACACTCAAGTGGATACCAAAACCTTTACAACTTATCGCCCGCCAACATTAACCTCTCACGAGCCATACTTTCATGCTTCCTCAAAATACTCGAAAATCGGCGAGAATACATTGTTGTCACGTATTTATGTGACTGGATGAAAATGTTCAAACGGACGATTCTGGCATCTTATTGGCTAATTTACAGAATTTATTGATCATCGAGCTCGCGGTTAAACCAAATTCAAAAGCAAAACTGACTTCTACTTCAATGTACCTAGGAAGAAGACGACTCTAAACTCCAAACTGCAACTGCTGAATCCAATTCCCTCTCACCACGCGCTCCACCCACCGGCTACACAAAGCGATAAACCACGAACATACGACATAACAGCGCAACCCAACTTCTACACAGAGCTTCTTGAAGCTCCTGTGCTCTTTGGACCAGGTAAACAAAAAGTCTAGACACCTATGAGCTACGCCGTATGGGCACCATGGAGGGCTACCACCTAGAGCAGCACCGTCAGATGTGGGTTTAATTGTGTGGATATTGCGCGGCAAGGAGGAGGAGGTGTTTGAGATGGCGCTTAGATGACGTAGAGAGGAGGAGAGGGTGAGGAGGGTGAAATTGGCGAGGGTGAGGAGGGAGAAGGACGTTAAGTAGCTGGAGGAGGAGGCGAGGATGGACAGGCTTCCCCATCCTGCTTTTACTAGGAAGCAGATACATCTCGTCCTGTGATACCACCGAAGATTCCATCGCCTGAGACTGGAATGCGTCCACTTCGCCCACCGTTGATATTAACCGGTTCAAGGCCTCCTTTCACATCTCCACCACCATTACAGTCTCACAAAGCCCCAGCGCTGGCACCGCCTCCAATATCGACCACGCCTATCAATTCGCCTACAGACAAGAAGCAAGACATTCTCCAGTGTCCTACTTCCCCACCGTCTCTTCGAAGGAATCCGAGCATCAACAAAGACAAATGAGAAATCGTCAGGCGTCCTGGTTCCCCTTCTGTTGTACGGCCTGCAAAAACACGGCTCCTATTCCTTCTTCTCCTAAAGCAACCTCGCCGCAAGTCGCGTCACCCGTCAAACCAAACTCTCCTCACCCACCGCCCTTCCTAGGCAGAGAGCAGTCATCCCAGTCTGTGGGCGATCAGGTTGCCCAAAGTACTCCTATGCCGACCTGTCCTCAAACTCCCTCATTTTGCCTTCCCATCTTGGCATGCTGGGGGCTAACTGCTCAAGTTTCTGTAATGACCGTCAGTGAGAACTGGATGATTGCTGACTATCGGGTCTTGCTAAAAGCTGCAGCGAACAATAGTTGCAGCACGTGAAGTCGCTGCAAACCTACCAGAAATCGCATTTTCAAAGGGTGAGACTGGATCTTTACTGCCCTTGTCAAGTAAGGGCAGTGTTGGAGCTGTTTTGTCAAGCGAAGTTGCGGGGAACACTGAATACACTCCACATCGATGAAATTTACAACCTGAACGAGCATTACTTCTCGGCCTCTTGTTTCCATCTGCTTCCATTGTCACTCGTTTCTTCTTGCCACTTAAACTCATTCGTAACTGTATAGACGCTGCTCGTGCCTCTGTTCCAATACTCGCTGCTAGTAAGGTATAAAGGAGTAAAGTACATGTTCCAAACTCCGTCGCCCTCTACTGACAGTGTTTTGGGAAAAAACCCAAACAGGAAAAAGCCAATGCAAGGTAGCCGCGGCATCACTAAGCGATAGGCTTGGGTCTTTGAAGCGGACAAGTTTCTCGTTCACAATTCGCCTGTCAGCCCCAACTACAGAGCACCGAGTTAAGGCTACTTCTTGTAGGCTATGAGTGAATAGACCAACGCGAGGGTTCTCCCAAGGAGCTAAGCAGAAGTTGCGTAGCTCAAGAACGTGCAAGGAGCTAAGCAGAAGTTGCGTAGCTCAAGAACGTGCAAGCGTGATAATTCTGTAGTGAGGTCGTAAAAGTTCTTGGAGAGATGCGAGGCATGTGGGTTTGAGCGCGCACAACCAGCATGTGTCGTTGAGCGAGCATAGGCAGCAGATGCCTTCGAGGCAGCAGAATGCTGGAGTGAAAGACGTAAGATCTCTAATGTCCCCTTGCAAGTTCGTAGAATGGGGTACAAGAAGTCGTCCAGCGATCCGTCCGGAATTAAGAGCTCCAAAAGTCGAAAATGAGGCAGCGGTTGGTTTTGGCGAATGTTATTGATCAACACTTTGATCATGAATAAATCTCTATCCTCCTCGCAGTCATCATATAACATGCGTAAATCTTGAAGAGTGGTAGGCAGAACCATATCTGCAGTGGCGTGCATGTGAGTTTCAAATCTCCGGATGTAGGGCACTGCCACGAGATTACTGCGGGCTAATTCATAATGCTCGGTATCTTGTGAGGACCAAAGCTTGTCGTGAAGTCCACGGCGTCTGTAACCATCGAGAATATTGATGGTTTTCAAACTACCCAAGCATCGGATCAGCTCACCGAGTCGTGGTACAGTGCGGTCGAGAATCTGAAGCTCGGTTACTGTAGTCATCCCTTGCAGTAAGGCGTAACCTTCAAAAAAATGAAGGTCCTCGAAAATGGCAGTGAGATCGCTGAAAACAGACAAGATTTGCAGAGAAGTGCATTTCGAGAAAAGCTTGAAAATCGAAAGACGTTGCAGCAGATCCAGCTGCTCTGAGGGTACAGCATATCGAAGATGTCGAATGAACGTCGCAGTCTTGGGAAAGTTTTCGAATTTTTGCAAGAAAGAATGGACGTCTTGCCATTTGATAAGAGCTGGTGGAGTGTGATATAGCGCTCTTTGGACCTATATAACCATTGTCTTAACCAGACTACGGTTTGGCGAGAACACATACCACCCCAGATAATCGTCTGGACAAACACAAGAATGTGAAGGAGTCCTCGTCCCATGCTGGTATCGCTTTGTCAAAAATGGATTGCAAAATTTCAGTGGGGAGGTTTTCGAAGCTGCTGCGCGGATGCGGAGAGGAAGCTGGACTAATATCAGGATTGAGATAAAGGTTAGCTGATTTCCTGAGCGACGCCTCGTAGTGCCATTGTTCCAATGTCATTGTTACTTTCGACTTGTAATCGATAGATTCACTTGATTTTCAATTTATCGTCAGCTCTAAGGAGGCCTAGGGACATTCGAACAACGTACTGGAGCGTGTTGGCCAGCCTGTACACCATAGACCACACATCTTGCAGGTCTGCCGTTGTATGATCAAATTTGACTGCCACACCCCACTTTAGAAGCCATAGATCGAGCGAAGTGACGATTTCCTGAAGTGCCTCTACCGATGAACTCATTGTAGTATGAACTAAGGGAATAAAGACAAGAATTGAGCTGGGAGATGAGAAAATGCTCTCTAGAAACCGTCACCATTTTTATAGCCGCGTGCTAGGGATTTCTTTGTTGGAACAAGCCATGTATCTCTTAGCACTATGAAAGAACAAGGCCTTGATGAGAACAACGACTGCCTTATGGGGAAAATCAAATCGGACCTATGCGTTACGGACTCGTTCCCTCAAGGAAATATGGATTTCGATTTGCAGGTGGCGTAGAGCCACTGGAGGAAACAGACTCGGAAGCACAAGGGATTGGAGTTTATGAGGTTTGATAAGATCTCGCGCATCGCGAGTATTTGCCGCTCTCTTAGTAGTTGGGTTTAATGGAATGGATTACACAAGTTGTACGTGCAGCGTCCTGGACGTATGCTCGCCATTACTTGCATTTTGCGCGGCGCACTTACGGAGTCGCCTCCCCCTCTCAGTTACCTGTCGGGCAGGTAAGTCTCTGCGCCTCCAGGTCGTCCAGGTCGGAGCTGACGGTTAGCTTAGCTATTCGTGGGATCCGGGGCACATTCTCATCGTCGAGTGCTCCCGCAAAAGGAAGTCCCTCCCGCGTAGGTTGTCTTTGTTGAAAGTGCTTGGCAGGGATGACGAGACGTGGGACCCTTGCGCAGCAACAAAAAAGAGAGAGGATGCCTCCCCTTGTTTTCTTCCGCCGTTCGCAGCCGTTCGCAAACACCGCGTCGTCGTGGGAAATCGAATAGCACTTTTCGTTGACAGGTAAGCTGGCTCGCAACCTCCAACGTCGCAGTTGGAAGATGAATAGCTTCTTTTCGTAACAGAACTGCGTCCATCTAATTCTCATTCCTCCTTTTCATCTACTCCGACCTCGATTGCCCACAACGATTGATGAGCGAGGATGCCAGTGCCTCTGTTCCTCAAGAGAGTATAGCGACGGTGCGGAAGGGTTCGCACTCCTCTTTCTGCTGTTGTTGATGCTTTGGCGGTGGTATCCGCTTACGGGAGAGGTGATGGGCAAGATCGAGAAGCGGTGGATGCCGGCTTGCAGGAGCTCATCCGTGACGAGCGGGCGAGAAGAAGCTACCTCGATGGATTGGATCGGTTCGATACAAATCGCGCGATGGGAGGCGAGACCGGATCTCACGATCATTCGGCTTCGCCGGTCCTTGCCTCTCTCCTCGGTACCACCACTTCTTCGACAGCTAACGGAAACACTGCTGGAAGATCTTCTCACGTCGCTGATGCCCAGTCCGGTTCCGGATCTCCTCCAGAGACTTGGACCGGGTGAAAAACGAACTCGTGAGGAGGATGAGAGCAGTGACGAAGAGGGGAGTAGGAGGAAGCGGCCCGTTACATGCTTGATCCAATGGCGACACGCCGACGCGTCTAACGTCTTTGGTTCCCCTCCTACTGAGCTCGCTCAGAAATTCCTCGAACCGGTGGCTATCACCGTAGAGATCTCAAGGCTTCTCGGGTCGACCTTCAATCGTCGGCCTTCTGCCCTCCCTTGAACCGATCCACCTTGACGCCCCCTCCAGAACAAATATATCCCATTCTCTCAGTTGCGAGCCTATCAGCATGGATCCACCAGTGAGGGAGACGGTATGCTAGCCCTGGGAGGACACGAGCTCACCCTCGATGGAACTCTGGCGGAGGAGAAGTGCTGGAGTGTGGATATCGGTGCACCAGCTCTGGTCTAAGAGCGTAGCAACAATATTCCGATGCTCGCCGATGGACTCGCAAAGCACTTCCACCACATCAGCGGTTTGTTAAAGGACGTCCCCGTCGAGCTACATCCATAGGAACTCGCATACGACAACGGATATCGGATCAAACTCTCTCAGATGCCTCCTAGAACGGTCGGCGACTATGCTGACGTTCTGTTCAACGGTGTCATTACTCGTCACCTCGTTGCGGGTGTCAAGAGTGGATCCTCGTCTACTCCTGTTTCTACTCTTGCTACTACTCCAATCAAGCGTCACGGCGGCTCCCATCGACCTCACAAGAACCTTGACGAAGCCTGCAGAGAGAGAAAAGAGGGACAATGCGAACAACCTGATGGGAATTGCGGAAGAAGCATGAGTGTTCTGCTTACGGAGCCAAGGGGCACAGAGCAGCGGAGCCTGCCGCCTGGGTCAAGATCATCAAGGAGAACTGAAGAACGCGAGATACCAAGGTCTAGGTACTTACGAAACTCCTTATGGAACGGATGCGAGCGCCTTCTCGATCCATCTGCCGATTCTTCCGAGACTGCCGTCCAACTCCAGCGTCCTCCTGATTCCTACCTTGACGACCCTGGAGCCTGGGGAGCTATAAAGTCTTATCCTGAGCTCTTCCAGGTATGGACGCCGCCCATCGACGTCGATCACTCAAATCTCAGCTCTCTACTCATCCCAACCGAGCATTCGTCCAATCGGTCTTCCGGGATTCAGGGAAGCATTCTGGCCACATGCACCCAGAGACCAGAACTTAGAGAAGAGAGACACAACCGTGGCACCTGCACTATGAACAAAGAAGTTATCAGAGGATTGAGAGACGAGGAACTTGGCGAAAGACAATGGTCCCCGCCTTTCGACGATTGCTTCCGGGGATGTATATAAGGAAAGAGTATTGGAGCTCAATGCTTCAGACGAGAGGTGCCTCATATTACCCCGTACAATGGATCAGGCAGAGACCTGTGTAGAGGCATTGACGTCGTTCGAAATCGAATCAAGACCTTTGCACAAAAATAAGTCACTTTTCCTAAGGGGAGGCACACGATTGTTATACTGCATGAAGCGGATTCTATGACACCTGGAGCGCAACAAGCGCTGCGACGAACGATGGAAATTTACGCCAACACCACGCGCTTCGCCCTCGCGTGTAATCAAAGTAACAAGATTATCGAACTGATACAAAGACGTTCTGCAATCCTTCGCTATGTTCAACTCAGCGACTCGGAAATTCTCAAACGACTAATAGAAATATGTGGTCCCGAGAATGTGCGTCTTTCCGCTCTATGTTCGCAGTGTTGGCTGAAAGGACAGGTCAAATATTCTAGTGATGGACTAGCATCTTTGATATTTACTTCTGAGGAGATATGCGCCAAGCGATTAACAATTTGCAGTCGACATACGCGGGATTCACATTCATTTCTCCAGAGCAGAGCTCTCTGCAAACTTTTCGACGTGCGATCAAAGCGCGAAAGCGCTCGCACTGGAAAAATTTCCTAGCCAGTTTAGATGAGCAGTCACTCTGGACTGCTTCGTCGTATGCTAAAACACGAGAACAACGAGAGACAAATCCCACCACTACGAAATCCCGACAATTCCTTCACTTACAACATTGAGGGAAAGGCAAGGAGGTTTCATGACACCTGTAGCGCCTCGCACCCCAACCCCAAACTGGATGACTTACAAAAGACCAATGAACAAAGACTGGATAGACTTCGGTGAAATCGAAATCCAGAAGCTGGATTGATACATCGAAAACGCAAAAAGGAGTCGGCACCAGGGACGATGGAATCTCTAACTGGGTCCTCAAAGAACTATGGCCTAACATCAGGGAAGTACTCTTCCACATTATTATTTCATGTTATGCTCTCTCTTACTATCCACAAAAATGGAAATGTTTCTCTATGGCAATATTAAGAAAGCCCAAGAACCAGATTACTCCATCCCCAAAGCCTATCGCCCGATCGCTCTTCTGAAGTGCCTTGCTAAAGGTTCTAGCCATGAAACTCGCCTTCTATACTGAGAAGCATCTCCTTCTACCAAACCAGCACTTCGGAGGTTGAGCTGGTCACAGCACGACTGACGCTCTCCTCTCGGTAGTCGAGTTTATTATGGAGGGTTGGCCAAAGGGACAAGTGACTGCTGCTGTGTTTCTCGACATGAAAGGTGCCTTCCCCTCCGTCATTCACAGCAGGCTAGTCAACGACCTCCGGAAGGTGAAGGTCGAACCACGCTTCTGCGACTTGGTTTCTTCATGGCTTGTGGGATGGTCCACCTCCTACTCATTTGATGGCTTCACCTCTTCACAACTACCCATCAATATCGGCCTGGTCCAGGCTCTCCACTTTCTCTATCCTTTATCTATTCTATAATGCCTCCTTACTCAAGATAGCATCTCAATGAGATTCCCAATCGGCCGGCTTTATCGACGACGTGTCCTACTTGTATAGGTCGTCGTCAGTAGTGCTAGCTATGAGGTAACTGGAAGGGATGCTTGACGAGGCAGAGGAGTGGGGGAGCTCTCATGGAGCGCTATTTGAGAGAGACAAATCTAAGTTTGTCATGTTTACTCGCAATCGCCAAAGGATAACTACTGGTCTTAGACTTCGGTTCGGAGGCGAAAGACTGGATAGGTCTGACAACACAACCCTCCTTGGTGTTATTCTCGACAAGGAACTCCGCTGGAAGTCTCAACTCTCTTCCATCGAGGAGAAGGGAAGAAAGCGCCTGATGATGATCGTGTCGCTAGCTAAGATCACCTAAGGCATTCCCTTAGCTCAGTTCCGCCTCTATAGTCTGTGCCGCCACGGACTACACCGCCGTCCTATGGCATCGCCCTCATACCCATTCTGCTAACATCAGAACGTTGGAAGTCCTACACCACATGTGTAGGATTTCTTTCGTGAATAAGTTCCCTTCCCCACTTCACCATATTTTTCACTCTTCCCACATCTCCTTTCCTATCGACCTCGAGATCCTAAACCCGCTTCCCATCCCCCCAACTTCCTCCCACTCTCCACCACCTTGATACCTGATCCTAAGGGACTCGCACGTGAAGCGTATGACAAGATTGCTAACAACAGAACAGATCTACATATTTTTGCTGATGGCTTTAGTGGTGGGAGCCGCCGCGGTGGAGTTGGAGAGGATGGAGAGGATATGTTAGGCTGGGAGAAGCGGGAAGGAACTCGGCCTTTGAGGCGGAGTTGACTGCCATCAGAGTCGCGCTCGGTCGCCTCTCACGAGACGAAGACTACCCCCATAATGTGGTCATTTCTCGGCCAGTTAAAGCGCCATCATGGCCCTTGATGGCCGCCCTAGCGCACGCCTGGGTCAACATATCCTCCTGCACATTCACGCGTTCCTCGCTACTCTTTCCAAACTACACCTTCACATTTGTTTCCGACTTCAGTGGACCCCTAGCCAATGCGACTTGGAGGGCACCGAGGCAGCTAATAGCCTCGTGCAAGAAGCATTGAAGTAGGACGAGACCCAACCTCCTTATCCTTTTCCTTTCAGTCCATCCTCCTTTCCCCACACCATTTGTTCTCTCGTTCTCCCTCTGCCTTCGAGCCACAACACATCCAAGCACCCCAACAAAGCCAAAGGCGAACTTTCATCAACTGCCACCTACAAGATGCTTTCAGAACTGCCAAGACCGATAGCCTCCGTGGTGGTTCAGCTAAGATTGGGACACATTGGTGTCAGGGACTATCTGCACCGAAGAAAGGTGCAAGAGTCCCCTTTCTGTGAGTTTTGTCGTTCCCGTGAAACGGTCAAGCACTACCTTTTGTCGTGTGAGAGATACAGAAGACATCGCAGCACCCTTAAGCCAAACTTGGCCAAAGTAGGTATACAGCTCATGCTACACCGCAGTCCTCTCCAACCCAGACGCCCTCCCACCGCTATGGAAGTCATCCTTGCAACCAGGAGGTTTCCCACCCATGCTTGTGCCACCGAGAGGATCCTCAGACACAAGAAGAAGAAGCATGATGTTTCCCTGCCGTCTGGCATCCGTGTTGGAGTAGGTTAAGATGGCCTTCGCCCTCCCCTCACAAAGTCACTCCCCAAAGTTAAGCCTTTCTGAATCCTTCTCTTTCCCTTCAAATTTTGGACTTCCTTTTTTCACTGCTTTCCTTTCTTCCTTTCAGTCTGCCCTTTCTATCTCCCACAGGGACTTTCTTGTATTCATTGTACTTCTACTTATTTTATTCCCCTTTTACAGAACACACACCTAACATTCTTTTACGATAGCCGCCATCAAGTATCCCGTCAAAGCCTTCCCTTCAAAGGAGTTTTGTCTCTCACCCAGCCATCTTAGACGTCATGCAAAACCCAAGAGAACACTACACCTTGCAAGGGACCATGAGATCGAAGAAGAGTAGGAGGGAAACATCACTAGAGGAGGAGGAGGTTGATGGGAGAGGTTGTTGAAGGGAGAACAGGAGGGTGAAGGTGATAGCTTCCGTCTCGCAGTTCCTTGTGCATACTTATCTCGATGGAGAGCTTCATGGCCCTCTGGTCAGAAAAAAGCTCATTGATAAGGGAAAAAAATAAAATAAAAATAAACCCTCCCAGAAGCAAAGAAGATGGTCACTGAACTGAGTGGGTTGAAAGGAGAGTGGTTGCCAATGTGTGGAGCTTCTTGCAGCTCCTATCTTGGGAAGTACAAAGGGCTAGAGCAGTAAGACTTATCTTTGTAGAATGAATGGACTTGATGAACTCACAAACTGCATGCAGATGCCTACACTCATGCAAGATCAATGGACAAATTGTACCCTGTGATAGACCAAGCTTTGCGCTTTCATTTGGACGCTCTGCAATCCCAGGACACCTGATGCCAGATAAAAGGAAGACTGAGAAGAGGTTTCTCTCCTGCAACCCCCTCCATCGAATCAAAGCATTGTTCCAGGGCACCACAAACTGCTGAGATAATGGGATACTTTAGGAGGAAGCTGGAGGAGACTTTGGCAAAAACAGATTACCTGATCGACAAGCTGAAGAGCGGCTACAGGTACAACAACTTCCTTCATGGTACGGCGGTTCAAGCACTTGCTCAGGACAACATTGGCTTTATCCAGGATGAACATGAATCTGTCTTCATTGCGTCGACAAATAGTGCAGCAATTCATGCCACCCGTGACTCCAACATGTGGTTTGTCGTCCTCTCATTCCTCAGCTTCGCCCTCCCCCCACTTGTCAGGACAAAGCGCCGTCATACCCTCTTTACACTTGGCATTCCTTATCCCAACAATCCGGTCAACATTCAATCTTTAACCCTCCCCTTCTACCAAGTGATGGCAAAGCTAAGTGGAGGATTGTGGATGTGGGATGCAGCTTCTCAGAAGTGGTTTGTTTGGAAGGGATGGCTTATAAACAAGCTGGGTAGAGGTCTCTTTCCAATTACTGGATATTGCGCTGAATATTTAATGTAGGTGACATGCTCAGTTCTGCGAAGGCAAATGGCCGCACTGGCCATCAAGGAAAGTGCGGCTGCCGCTTTGCAACGTTTCCGTCAGATCCTGAGTCACCACTACTACCTACTACTACTCGGTATATCGATTCCTCAGGAGGATGGCACTCTCCTTTCGTATCGTCCAGCTGCTTATGACCCTCTCAATCTTCCGAATCGCACCACAACCGAGTACACACAACGCAAAGGACGCAAAATGCACAAGCAGAGGCCGTACGTGATAGTGGCGTCATCTCCGCCACCCCCGTTTCCGGATTCAAGACATTTTGTGATCCTTGGACGTTTTTTGCAGGAGACCTTGCCCATCTCTACTTGAAGAATGATGCCGAACTCGTTTTCGATGCTATGATGGGGATTAACAAGCAAGAGTCTGTTCCTGAGCCATGGCACCCAATGCAGCAAGTATGGGAGGAGTTTGGCCACATGGTTGAGCGCTCCAAGGTCGATATTCCCTACACCTTCTCTCAAGCGGCTCCTCGGAACACACATCGATTCCAAAACACCCAGTACAAAATGCACGAGTGGTGGGATGTTTACGACTGGTTGCTAATACCTTGTCATCTCCTTCTGGGTTTTCCACTCGACATCTTACATGTTCTGGATTCTTTCGTTTGTGGCTGCAGGCTTGCATGGCAGCACGAGATTAGCGAGCAGGAAAGGCTCAGAATCCGCGAGCTTTTTGCAAGCTTTGTCAAAATTGCGAGAAGGTGTACGTTCATAGAGATCGCGCTCGGCTTAGTCGTATGCCCATGCGCATCCACCATCTCTTGCACATTGCCGACTGGATCCTCTGGTGGGGACCAGGGATTATCTACTCGGAGTTCCCGACGGAGGGAATGATTGGATTTGTTAAGAAACAAATTAATCAGGACAACAGGTACCAGGAGAACCTGCTGAACCAAGCTCTCTTACAGCAGCAGATGAATATTGTTGATATTCTGTATCCAGCCTGAAATGTGGTTCATGAGATAGCAGGTTCTCGATTTCAGCGCTTTTCTTCTATCCACTAGTCTACTCGCCTTGCTGGGCATCGATCCTCTCACGAATCTGGCTAAGCTATGGTGTGAAGCGCCTAGTCCCAACTAAGTGTCCAATTCTGAAACTCAAAATGCAATACTAACTTTATGGACTATCCCTCTTGTAAATATGTTGCTTTAAGGGTCTAGATGGAAACTACAAAACAGATTTTCAATTGCAGTTCTTCCTGCTGAGAAGTTCTTTTTTTCTGCTCAGAAATTGGAACAGAAATCAGGTGACTACCGGTACCGTCATTGTACATGCCATTGTACGCCGGAACCGACAGCTCCAAGACAAGAACCTTAACTTTATGTGAAACATTTGCCCCACCATGCGGCGTTATATCTGTCTGTCCGTCTATCCCAGTCTTTTCCCAGCTTTTCTCTCCCACATCTCTCCTGTTGCCTCTTTGCCACTTTGCCTTTGTAACCTCCTTCACTTTCTTACAGCTCTCCACCACCTACCACTATTCAGCATCAACATGACCAATGACTCTGGTGGGAGACCCACCAGAGGGCAGGCTCAACGGAAGCAGCAAGCCCTTCGTGCACGACAAGCCAACCTCACAAAGAAGAAAAATGATGTGGCGACAGCAGCAGCAGCACCATTTGCTAATCTTCTTCCTGAGCTCAAGGTCAATTCACAGGATGCACCAATGGCTGCAGGCCCAGTGATTGGTTTGTCCTTCTCTGCTTTCATGCTCCTTCTCACCTGCTCACAATGCTTCTGCCAGTACCGGTTATCAGAATCGATTCACTTTCTCAGGCTGACTTGCCGATTTCATCCTCCAACAGTCCAATTGACCCGGTTCTTCTCTCATGGTACAGCATGGAACGTGAAGGAGATGAAGAGGTGGATGCTGATGAGGAGCGGGAATCAGTGATTGGTAATGATGAAGCTGAAGAGAAAGAGGAGTATTCAGAGGAGGAGGATATGGGGGACTGGATGCTTGAGGATGAGGTGGTGCCACTGACAAGAGAGCGTCGAGAGGAGCTTCTCATTGTTCTAGATGAGCTTCCAGGATCTGTTTATGATGAGTTGATGAAGGAAAAGGATAAAGAACAGTGGGAGGTTGGAGAGGGTTGGTTGAAGAGAGCGAGGACAGCCGGCATTGGATACTCAAAGTTGGAGCACAAGCAAGGGAGGATGACAAAATGGAGGCATGAGGAGGAGCGAAAAAAGAGGGCACAGTATGTCTGGTTGTCATTGCTTCAGACTCTGATGCTTCTTCACAGAAATTGTATGAAGCTGGATGACTTCGGCTTTACAATACAGTCTTTTGCTCCATCACCGCCATCCCTTACTCCTTCTCCCTCACTTCCAAACTCTCTCAATGACAACTTTGTAGACCTTTCTGATGAAGACAACAAGTACGAAATTGATTGTCAACACCTCCCTGTGTCTTCATCGCCTAATTCCCCATCTGCTTGCACTCATCTGCATTCCACCTTGGCTCCTCTCTCCTGTTCCACCTTGACTCAAAGCACGATAACAGTTGGAAAGCACTCGAGGACAAAAGATGATGAAGACCTGACACCTCCTTGCTACCGAGGTCGCCGTTTTAATAAGCGCACAAAGGAAGAGAGTGCGAAATAGAAGGAGCAAGAGATGGAGCGGTACAGGAAGCAAGCAGCAGCAATCGAGAAGTGTCTAGGGAAGGGAAAGTTTGATACGGAGCTGCAGGCGAGGAGAGTGAGGGCACTGGGATCATTTTATAATCTGTTGAAGAGTGGGCAGAGAGGGCGTGTTGAGGCATCAAAGTACGCAGCAAGTGCAACTCGTTTCGGTGAGGTGTATGGAGCAAGATGTATTCGCATGTGGGCAAGACATTATGCAGAGACAGGAGAGCTTCCAGTCTCGAACAGAGGTCTGTCTTTAACTTTGACCTTCATTCCTTTACTGAATATGACTCCTGGACGGCACGTAAAGACCTACAGCCTGCTGAATGATGAAAAGCTTTGTGCCAATATGCGTGCATGGCTCCACGAGCAGAAATGGAACATGGACCCAACCAAGATCCGCAACTATACTCTCTCCACACTTATCCCACAGGAGCAACATAAATATGTTCAGATGGAGCTGGAACAACAGATGCCGAAAGGACTAAAGCATTACCTTGAAATCTCCGTTTTCCCTCATATTCAATACAAGCCAGGGAAGCGAGGAATTGCTTTGAGCACTGCTTGCCGATGGTTGAAAAGGGAAGGTTTTAAGTGGACCAATTATAAAATAGGTCTTTATATTGAGTTAGTGGCTTTATGTCTGTGCTGTCAAAAGAGAACCTGACATTTTTTGCAGTGGGCATGAACGACCAGATGTTGTTCATTACCGTCAGAGCATCTTCATTCCGACATGGGAAAGCTTCCTCCCTCGCATGCATCAATACGACATCGATGATATTGAGAAAGAGATCATTAAAGACCTCCCTTCTGGTGTTACCAAGGTTGTTGCTGTTTTCCATGATGAGTCCACCTTCACCGCCAATGACGGTCAGCACCATTCATGGTGCTTGGATGGTCAGTCAAAGCTTCGGAAGAAAGGTGCAGGAAGGGGGATTCATCGGTCTGATTTTATCTGTTCAACTTATGGCTGGCTAGAAGATGCAGAAGAGCAGTTGGAATATGGGAAGGCCCATGAAGGCTATTGGGTGGCTGAGAAGCGTATGCTTTTCAGGTTTGTCCAGCCATGAGCTTTGAAGGTGATTTTTTTGCAGGTGGAGAAAAAGTTTATACCAGTTTTCGAGAGACTGCATCCTGGGCAGACAGCTCTTGTTGTCTTTGATAATTCCACAGGGCACGGCGCAATGGCAAGTGATGCACTCAATGCAAAGAACATGAACTTGGGGCCAGGTCAGTTGGTTCTTTTCTTGGCAAGTCAATGTTGATGGAATCTTTTGACAGGTGGGAAGCAGCCGGTGATGCGTGATGGGTGGTGGTCTAAGGATGGTATAAAGGTACCTCAACCAATGATGGATGTACAAGGAGTCCCAAAAGGGATGAGAGCTGTATTGTAGGAGCGAGGTCTCTGGAGGCCAGGCCCACGTGCAAAATGCAAGCGCGTTGTGGATCACACTGATGACAACATGTGCTGTGCAGGTAAGGTTTGTTTATCACAGGTTGAAGAAGAAATCTGAAGCTGTCACAGAGAGATTGTTGGGCTCTCAACCTGATTTTCTTGAACAGAAACCTCAATTGCAGGAGTTGCTTGAGCATAAAGGACATCATGCCATCTTCCAACCAAAATTTCACTGTGAAATCAATTGTATTGAGTTTGTATGGGGCCATGCAAAGCGATATACACATGGTAAGCACATTGGGCTCCTTGTGTTGATTAATGCTGAAGCTGTTTCCAGCAAACTGTGATTACACTTTCGAAGGATTACGTCGTACAGTTCCAGAAGCCCTGAAGTCTATCAAACTCTCCACAATCAGAAAGTTTGAGCATTGCTCTCATCGCTGGATCAGAGCTTACAAGGAGGGGAAGAATGTTATTGATGCTGGATACCAGGTAAAGGAGTATGCCTCACATCAAAGAATTCCGGAGGCACGAGCTTCGACTGGGGATATTTCTTTCATTTGAATCATACTGCCTTCTTGTTCTTTGCCAAATTAATACTGCATATGTACATATATATGTGCTTCTAAGAATATCAAACTCTTGCAGGTCCGTACTCAGCTTGCAAGCAAGAAGGGGAAAAATTTTGCTCAAAAAAATTGGAACATGTGAGTCATGATGAGTCATGGTTGGACACTTTGGTTGGGACTAGGCGCTTCGCACCATACAAGGCACCGAATGAATGGAGGAGCTCGCTTTGATTCAAACCTACTGCGACTCTCGCGGAAAGAACCTTGATGGGCTGGGCCTGGAGAAGATTGTGGCAAAGTGGGAACACTGGGGCCGGTGGGCTTTGGCTATGGGGATGTTATTCGTTCACGGAAGCTGGAAAGGTCGTGGAAGTTCTAAGCACGCAAGGCGTGCAGACATAAGGTACATTGTTGGTCAATCTGTCTTGCTATCTCATCTAATGACAGAAACAGGGCATTGACGACGCAGGAGAGACCTTCTACCGCGAGGCAGTCTTGATCAAGTCATGTGCTTGATCGGGATCTTTCAAGCAGAAGACGGTGAGGGAAGAAGGTTCGTTTGGATCCTTCACAGTCACTATTCCGACACACTTATCGACCCAGCCCTTGAGCTAGAGGCAGATAAGGCTCTTCTTGAAGGAGATGCAGGTCAGAGTGACGAGATGGGATCTTCCGGACTCAGTTTAGCCTCTCCGTTTGCTCACTTCTTCACTTCGCCTGGGTTTCTTGACTGTAAGCAGTATTATACTTGCATAAACTAATCTACTTCATTTTCTCATTTACAATTCACTAATTTGCATTTCCACACATTATATTAGGCATCCTTCAAGCTCCTTCTCATACCCAATAAGACTACATAAATAATTCTCTCCTTCCACTAATTAGGTCAATGGTTGTGGTGCTTCTAGGTGAGCAAGAAAGTATGTCTTTTGCCTTTACCTTTGCAAGCGATCGAATGCGCCTGATTTGCATGTCCCCCTGGCCCTCATCAAAAGCCCCTCGATAACGGTCAAAACAAATCGATGTTCTCAAAAGCACTGGGCGACACTGGCGCCTCTGCACTTTTTCGGCACTAACTGCTGTGAGAGATATGGCTCTCATTAGGCACTCAGCATGCTTTCGGTACTTCTACAAGTTGCTGTTAGGGTTAGGGTCTTGCCTTCTGGATCCACAGCATTTTGACCACCATCTTCGTGTACTCTGTGGATCCAGATCCGGCTCGTTCCAACAACTGCACTGACCACTCACTACTTGAGCACTGAGCCGGCACTGCAAGTTCCAGGACATCATTGGCTCTTTAATTTTTAAATCACTCCTTCCGCACTCTGTGCTTCTCCAGTCTTGCCTCCACCTCCACATTTCCTTCTCGTTCGACTTGCAGAGCTCTTCGTACTGCCCGCCGCACTATTGGTGCTCCTCACACTCCTCGCACTCCTTCCACCACCGCTCGCATCACTTCGACCACCACCACTCCGTGATCTTTTCGCCTCTCTTTCTCCACCTTCCTCCGCATCTGCATCCTTCCTCTTTCGCTTCCGCACCATGAACTCCACCGACGCATCCTTTGTCTGTTTCCACTTCTTGTCTCCAAGGGCAGATACAAGCTTTCAATGAAAACTGAATGAGTCAAGATGCTTTTGTCAACTTCTTCACCGTTAATTCCAAGTTCGACGGCTTCCATACAAGCCTGAAAGGGCCGCCAAACTGACTCCAGCGCATTCACGCAGCCCCGTCGTGGTTAGATGAAGACGTAACACTCGAGTTGACAAGGCGACAAGTTCTTTTTTAGCTGCGTGACTTCTCGCTGTTGTTCTCTTCCGATCAAAATGTTCCAGCAAGTTGTCCCTGTCGGCCTCTACCATCCTGGACTTGGCGTGTCGTATTGTGATCCAAAGTAAGACATAAACGAATGATTCTAGGTCATGCCGCGGTTCGTGTTGGACGGGACCTGGACTCAACAGCGATGAATGGATGGGTGCCCTTTATCGCTACGATTCAGAAATGGCGTCGTACAGTTGACTGCAAGATCTTACAGTACGTTCAGTAGTACGGGGGAATGACTCTGATGACTCCACTTGTGCCATTTCCCAATCAATCAAAAGTCCTTGCGCCTCCACTGGCTCGCCGTCAGATCTTGATGGTCGATCATAAATAAGGATGTTGCCTGAGGAAATATCGCGGTGTAAAATGTTCGTCCTCTCCCATGCGGCTTCGTGAGCTGTGTTTTGGTCAGACAAGCAGCAACAACACGACAGAAACATACCTCGGATGGCGTCACAGACCGCGTGGACCATTTCCCAGCTTGACGTGAAGGAAGAAAGAGGGCGTCCAATCTTGTCAGTTACCTGAACGTAATGTTGCATCGCCTGGCGATAAGGCCGCTCGATCTTCTGAAGGTCGCCCTCGATATC